>JAWPHD010014829.1:0-58840 GCA_037043455.1 Cyrtodaria siliqua
CCAGTAATGGCGGATTTATGGCTCTTGATTTAGTTAAAAATGCTATATTTTGCCTCTTAAGGACTCGCACTACTATTATCTCTCTTGAATACTCGTGCCTTACAGATGAAGGAGGTAGATAAAAAAACAAGTTCGATTTTCTACATTTTACAGGAAACATTGATTTATCTTTACCAGGTTCTAAATCTACAGCATTTTAGGAAGATATCACAGAAAAATGCATGTTGATATAAGATTTCTAGCTAATCTGCCTCATTTTACACATCATGGGTCTAATCACCACGTGGTTGTATTTTTGTCTAAATTTTGATAGGTTCACGCAAACATGAAATTAAAAAAAAGTTCAATCTGGTAAATATTTGCTAAATGTGTTTTAAATTACAGATATTGGATCAATGAAGAATGTAAGCATAAATAATGTTGTGAAATCTGTTTATCTCTATGCCATGAACAAAAACATTACAATGGGACCCTATGGAAAATTAATTGTGGTGTGAGACGTTTAAGACGACATTGATGTTATAAGAGCCATATTATCCAGTATGGGCCTCTTGTCAACGCCATGTTAGCAGGAAGCATTGCTATGATTTCTAGTTGTGCCTGTTGCATTTTTTTCTAATTCGTTGATTTTTGATGGAGTTACGGCCCCTTGACATTTTTCCTTTTTCTTGTCGGCGCTACTCCTCCTAAACGCCTTGTTGGATTTCGACGAAACTTGGCAGAAAGCATCGGTAAGTTGTCTAGTTGTGCATATTGCGCTTTTGTTCCAGTTTGCTGATTTATGACAGAGTTATGACCCTTTGACGTTTTTACTTTAAATTTCTTGTCGGCGCTACTCCTCCTAAACGGCTTGTTGGATTTCTACAAAATTTGGCAGGAAGCCTCAATAGGATGTCTAGTTGTGCAGAGCGCGGTATATCAATGAAATCTTGAAAAGTTCGAAAACCAGCTAAATCTTGTTAGTAACGACAGAGTTATGGCTCTTGATTTGTTGAATTTTTAGCTCGACTATTCGAAGAATAAGAGAGCTTATGTAATCACCCCGGGGTCGGCGTCGGCGTCGGCGTCGGCGTCGGCGTCCCACATCAAGGTTTGCCTGTAAGCTGTGTTTACAAGTCTATATCTCTTACATTTCTTATCCTAGCCCAACAAAAATTGGCCATGGGCATCCTTATAACATTATCTTAAGGGCTGCATAAGCAATTTTGGTTCCAGTAACCCATGGGCTCCCATGAAACCCAAATTATGATAGCCCATAAAATGTGTCCCATTTCACATCAAATTTTGCGTGTAAGCTGTGTTTACAAGTCTATATCTCTTACAATTCTTAACCTAGCACAACCAAATTTGGCCATTAGCTTCCTTATAGCATTATCTTAAGGGCTGCTTAAGTAATTTTGGTTCCTGTAACCCTGGGCTCCCATGGAACCCAAATTCTGATAGCCCTTAAAATGTGTCTGTTTCACATCAAAATTTGCGTGTAAGCTGTGTTAACAGGCCTATATCTCTTCATTTCTTGTCCTAGCTGAACTAAATTTTGGAATATCTCTTCATTTCTTGTCCTAGCTGAACTAAATTTTGGAAATGGTTTCCTTATAGTATGTTGTAAAGGGTTGTCTTCTGCAAATTCTGGGCTCCCATGGAATCCAAATTGTGATTTCCCATAAAATGTGCAATAAAGGCAGATCTAGGTTTGCATGTAAGCATGTATATATCTATAATTTTGGTTTGGGATTTCTTATAGCATTATGCAGTTATGCATCTTATTCATACTTCACCCATATTGGGGCTTGGGCTCCCTCCTCCACCCCTTCCCCCCCCCCCAACTCCCACCCCCCTCTACACCTTTTTTTTACCTTTTTTTTTCTTCATATTTCTGTGTTGTTTTAGTCAATTCTTACACATATATATGTTGCCACCTCCCTACCTCCCCACCCCCCGCCTCTCACCCCCTCACACTTGAAACTATATATATATATTCTTACATATTTCTTTGTTGTTTTAGTAAATTCTTACACATATATGTTGCCCCCTCCCCCCAACCCACTCCCGCCTCTCACCCCCGCTCCCCCCACCCCCATCCCATTTTTTTTTTTTTTTTACATATTTCTGTGTTGCTTTTGTCACTTCTTAAACATGTTGCCCCTTCCCCAGCCCCGCCTCCACGGCCCCCGCCACTCCCAACCACCCCCTAATCCCGCCCCCACCACACACTCGAAACTAGATTATTTTTTTTGGAATATTTTTATTTAATGTTTATTGTTTTTTTACATATATCTGTGTTGTTTTGGTAATGTCTTACACATAGCTTCTTACACATATGTTGCTCCCCCACCACCTGCTTCTCTCCCCCCACACACACACTTGATTTTTTTTTTTTACATATTTCTGTTTTGTTTTGGTCAATTCTTACACATACCTATGTTGCACTCCCCCCCCCCCCCTCCATCACCACCTCCCCACCCCCTCCCCCTCCACCCCACCCCCACGCTCGAAACTGGGATATTTGTATTTAATGTTTGTTGGTTTTTGTATATTTTATATATCTGTGTTGTTTTGGTAATGTCTTACACATAGCTTCTTACACATACATGTTTCCCCTCCACCCCCTCCAACACACTACCCCCCTCACCCCACACCCCCAAACCCCTCGAAACTCGTTTTTTTTATATTTCTTTTTATATATTTCTCTACTCCCCCCAATCGAAATATTTTTATTTTGTTTTACCATATTTTTGTGTTGTTTTGGTCAATTCTTACATAGCTTCTTACACATATATGTTGCCCTCCCCACCCCCTGCCTCTCGCCCATCCCTACTCAAAACTCAATTTTTTTATTATTTTTTTTTACATATTTTTGTGTTGTTTTGGTGAATTCTTACATAGCTTCTTACACATATATGTTGCCCTCACCACCCCAAATACCCCCACCATCCACCCCGACTCTCCCCCACCCCCACCCCCACCCCACACCCCTCTCAAAACTCGATTTTTTTTTTTTTTTTTTTTACATATTTCTGTGTAGTTATGGTCAATTCTTACACATAGTTATGTTGTGCCCCCAACCCCACCCCACATTGTTGTAGCCTTGTTTTCTGATGGTATATACTAGCTATAAATTTATTATTCTCTGAAAAATCGAATAGTCGAGCTGCGCTGTTCTCCGACAGCTCTTGTTTTATATTGTATTTCCTTTGATAAATCTGTAGTTACATTATTTTTTTTATCTGATCTTTAGCATTTGGCAAATACCCATGCCAGACTAGACACAGCAGACTTATTGCCCATGATTACCAGGTGAGCGATCAAAGGCCATCCTATCCCTGTTGTTTTTGCAATGTTTTAAAAGAAGTACTGATGGGAATTTTATGTCGACAACCCTTGATATGAGCCGTTTTAGCAAGTAGACCGTCCTCAGGGCCTCTTGTGCCTCTTTTTTTAATAGAATGGCATTTTGGTTTTAAACAAATGCACTTAAATGTCATCTCAGCAAATGGCAACCTCCATTGTTTTTAGTTACTAAAAGTTCTTGTTTATAACTGGGATCAATTTGCTTGAGGAGAAAACATTATTTTGTAATTTAAAAGCTTTATTCCTCCCAATTTTCTACACACTAGAGGAAATGCCAACATACAATTTCAGATCATAGATTAGCGGGGATAGGAAAATCGTAAGAAGATCCTTTTGATTAATGTGTATGAAACAGAGTGCGGGGTGTCTCAACATTGTATTACAGGGCCTAAATTAATAATAATCCTTTAAAAGGGTAAGATTTTCAGTATTATCTTGACATCAAATGAAATATACGTCCCTTCTCATAACACTAAATCGGGAATAATATAAATGTACCATTGAAGAACAGTCTGAAAAAACAAGAAGGCGATGTCGCGTGTTACGCCTTACATGGTCATTGGCAAAACTCGTTCTATATGCGCGGATAAATGATATTCATCATGAAGTTCCTTAGGCAGTTATATCGTGGAAAATGTCATTTGATTCAGTGGAGTTCAAAACGTATACTATTAGGAGACAATCCTTTTTTTTTTAATTACATATCCGTTGTCTAGTGAAACTCTGAGATTCTTATAGTGACAAAATCTTCCACGTACAACTCCAAAACCCTTGAAAACGTAGATATAAAAGTCGAACAGGAAACTTAGCATTGACGGACCACTGTCAATCAAAAACACGCACATAAACAATAATTACAAGGATGAATAAAAGGCAAGATATGACATCACAAACATACAAGTGTTGACAATAGGGCTACCGCCTTGGAACGGTTGTTGTTGTTTAAACCAGGCTCTATAGTGCACCAAACCTCACCCTTAACCCCCACCGTCATCTCATTAAAACGTGACAGTGTTAATTGCAGATATCCACGTCAGGGGGTAACTCCACAACCTACCACGTACAAATCCACAACCTACCACATACAATTCCACAACCTACCACGTACAACTCAACAACCTACCACATACAATTCCTCAACCTACCGCGTACAACTCCACAATATACCACGTACAACTCCACAACCTACCACGGACATCTCCACAATCTACCAGATACAACTCTACAACTTACCACGTACATCTCCATAACCTACCACGTACATCTCTATAACCTACCACATAAAGCTCCACAACCTACGACGTACATCTCCATAACATACCACATACAACTCCACAACCTACCACGTACAACTCCACAACCTACCACGTACAACCCCACAACATACCTAGTACAACTCTACAACCTACCACGTACAACCCCACACCATACCACGTAAAACTCTACAACCTACCACGTACATCTCCTTAACCTACCACATATAGCTCCACAACCTACGACGTACATCTCCATAACATACCACAATCAACTCCACAACCTACCACGTACAACTCCACAACCTACCACGTACAACCCCACAACATACCACGTACAACTCTACAACCTACCTCGTACAACCCCACACCATACCACGTAAAAGACCACACCCTACCACGTACAAACTCACAACCTACCACGTACAACTCCACAACCTACCACGTACAACCCCACAACCTACCACGTACAACTCTACAGCCTACCACGTACAACCCCACACCATACCACGTACAACTCCACAACCTACCAAGTACAACCCCACAACCTACTACGTACAACCCAAAACATACCACAACCTACCACGTACAACCCCACAACCTACCACGTACAACCACACAACCTACCACGTACAACCACACAACCTACCACGTACAACTCCACAACCTACCACGTTAACTCCACAACCTACCACGTACAACCCCATGACCTACCAGGTACAACTCCACAACATATCACGTAAAACCCCACAACCTACCACGTACACTTCCACAATCTACCACGTACATGTCCACAACCTACCACATACAATCCCACACCATACCACGTACAACTCCACAACTTATCACGCACTCTTATTTGCGGCAACAACCGTATATGCCCTAAGAAAGATAGTTACTAATTGAAGGGTAGCTGAAACAGCGTCGAGACATTTTAATCTCGAACATCAAAAAAGTCAATTTTGTATCAAATTGGATTACACTATCAACCATCTGTAATACAATTCCGCATTGAACTTTTGTAAGAGGAATAATGTTATATAAATATCGCACCCTCAAGAGGATGTGATACTTATTTTATTGTACAGAACAAACACTTAATATACTAATAACCATAATAGAAAAGAAAACAATGTCAATTTTCTATACATCATCCAGATACCGAGAGGTGACTTTGAAAGCTTCATTTGCATCTGTCTGAGTATCTGATGAAAGTCTAAACATGAAATCTCTTTTACAGCAATACAAGAACAAATCTGCGACAAGAGGTGCACAGTTCGTACACATAGGGAAAACGACCGTTTGTCTATAAACGGTAGTTCCATACCTGACAAAAACATTGTCTAATAGGAAAAAATGTGCTGCACAGTTTTCTTGGCAAGTCCACAGAAGTGTAATTGTCAGAATTGCCGTTAGTAAAATACGCTTTAATATTGCTAAAGGACAAAAATGTAGTTTTTTTTTCTCTAGCGAAAGTTGTTTTGAATTGGAGCAATAAGTTCGTCTTTGAAAAGGTGATGTGGTAAGTTGTTTTTGTATATAGTGTTGAAACGTCATAAGTACTTATAAATGAAACTTGACGTTTATTGCAAATTTATGAAGAACGTCTCCTGAATGTTTAAATTAGATTCCCTCTGGACAAATTAGTTCGCTGCGAGCGCTTATTTACTCGACATCTGTCGACAGATACGATCGCATTTCGGGTCTTCTAATTTGCACACTAATCTGTTTACGCTAACGTCATCTCTCAGGAGGGACATTTACGTCATACTGTCAGGAGGGACATTTCTTCGGTCATTAATCAATCTCACGCTTATTGTCATACTGCAAAGAAAATTCTCAGGATTTCATTGGTCAATGCGCCGTAGACTACGTCTCGAGACGTGAACATAGGACGAATTCTCCGTAGGTACCTATTACTCCAATACACAAAAACAAAATGGCGACGATAACGTTGCCGATTCGTTTTGGAAACCGCCGATTGTTTCCTTCCTATCGCTTTTCTGCGCTTTCCACTGTGTGTAAAAGTCTGAAATAATCGTAAGTGTATTTTTTTGGGCAATTTTACAGATAATAAAACATTCACATCAGTACGGGAGCAGCCTTGATATTTTCCTACATCTTTCAAATATCGCAACCACGCTTGACAACGAAAAGTAGTACGTCATCTTTCGGCAACGTCAAAAAAAAAAATGTCCGCCATTTTGAATTTTTTAAAACGCATAATTTGGAAAATTGTGACAATTTTTGATCATGAAATTTTATTTCCGCTTTAGGTTTCGTGATTTTCGGCTGTACCGACTTTTTTTTTTAGAAGCTTTACTGCGTGATAAATGCAGACCCGCCTTGTAAAATGTCGAAGCGAGGGGCGATAACTCTAAAAGATGCCATTTTTAGAATACGATTAAAATGACAACAAACGTGTGTTTTTTGTTAAATAAAGTACGAGGAGATACTTGAATTGTTGTTTTAGCTCACACATTACATGAATTTTGCTGCATATCACGAAAAGCCTGTTATTTCTTTATCAAAAGTACACGAAAATACGAATTGTTTGATTTAACTGTAATTTTGACTCGACTGACCTCGCAAGAACTGCAGGCGCGTATTCGATGGAGCGGGTAGTATTGGGCACCCTCTCATATGTGGAAAGTTTACGTAACAATCGCTACTGTTCAAGATGGGAGTTGGGATGGAGAGAAGGAGGGGGAGGGCATCTGAGCTGAGATTTAAAAGGATGTGCCCCATCCCCATCCCACCCCAACTAAAATCATGAAAGTCTGTTTTTGAAACCTCTTCCAAGCATACATTCTTAAACATATTCAGATAATATATTTGTTGCTGTGTTTTTGACTAGACTGTCCAGTGTCTAATTGTCATCCGCAACTTGGCGCAGTCAGTAGCGCAGCGGATTTGTAACCGGAGGTGGTGCCACTGAGTTTTGTCGGTGTGTTCTTGGGCAAGACACATTCCCTTAGCCTCGTCCGTCGGCTTGGGACGTAAACAGGGTGGTCCCGCGTATAGGTCTGTCATCCGAGCATGTTAAAGAACCATAGGAATCTGTTCGATAATAACAGTAGGGCACGGTTCCCGGATTCCTATGTATCCTTCCCCTTTCTCTTGGGCGGCTCTAAATAACCTGTACTGTGTTGATGAGCCGTTAAATATTCAATTCAATTCATCTGCAACTGCACTCAGCACTGTCATATGTACTGTAGCTGTCCCATGCTAGTATCATGAATCAACCGTGGAATATATCACCCACACATAAAAGGGTTTGAGGGCCCCATCTTACTTGTATTAGCTTAAATATAGACCATTTGTCGGTTGAAACCTAAGATGATTTTTTTATGAGACAGAAACACTGTCGTAATACTTATACTGATAGCATCGAAGGAAAATAAAGAAGGCCATTTTTTTACTTTATATTTTTATAGTTGAATTGTGTTTTATGTCATTATGGCACATTTTAGGCCATATTTCCTTGGTAGAACCAGTACTGTGTACTTACTGCTATCTGTAAGAATCGACACTTTCTCACCTACAAGTTGAGCTCCCAGTGGGAATTGAACCCGCAGCGGTGAGAGGTGAAGATGAGAATGTATACAAATATAAAAAGGCAACCGAACATCTCCATAACTCAATATGTCCATGGGACATGAATGAACGCACTGAAAACAATCCGTGGAAACTTGTACTATGCAAGAATATATAAGTTATAAATAAATTTTATTTTGATGCAAAATCGATATGCTCCTCTAGACATCATAGATAAAGATCATGTAAAGTTTCGAAAAGATTGGTTAAAAACTGTGGAAGGATATAGACGCACAGATAACTAACACCATATGCCGCCTCACCATTCAATGGTAAACAATAAACATTTAAGGTACATATTAAGGCCTTAAATATTATCTTTCATGACTAAGTAAAAAATATGTAACAAGTCAGATATCAAAATGAAAATATTTACATCAAAACATCCCAAATATAAAGGGTATTAATTTACATAACAAATTAAATTGCATCATACAATAATTGTTTTTATTTATTAAAGGGACACACAGCATTTATCAAGTTTTTATCAAGCATTAAAATTTGCACCTCGATTGATTAATCAATAATTTATTTTCACTTTACACCCGCTTGCATATATTTAAATTATAAGTTATAACATTTTGGAGTTTAAAAAAAAAAGGATTGCTGCATGTCCCTTTAATATGCGCACCTCTCAGCCCGTATTGTTTATATGGTGCAAGTCATTTTGAACATATGTGGGGTTATATATATATATACATGTATCTGCTTGTTATTTTTTTGGTGAGGAAGACCACTCACTTTTCTTCTGGGTAGAACCGGTAATATAAACCTCCTGCCATCTGTTATTCCACAAACTTTTATATAATCCAATATAATTCAGAAAACATTTTAATCCAATAAATAAATTGGGCATGGCCGGTCAGATTAACAGAAACACATTTATATTTTCATATTAGCCCTTATTTTGAGCCACTCCTACGAACTGTCCAGTTAATGTCGCCATCGATCCACCTTGTGTCAACAGTCGGATATGCATGTTGATATGATATTGTGCTGGCTGAACTGGTGATCCTCTTACTAGACATATTTTTCTTGAAGTTGATGCTAGTACTGTCCGTATGAGGTATTGCTGATTCATGATTCATAAAAAAAAATAAAAAAATATTGTACACCATCTTGTTATTATATACTACTCTTTTTGTTTAAGTATTTCTGATTCTGTTGTTAATGTTGTAAAAAGTTATATGTGACTACTTGTTTAAATAAAATCCTCCCATATATATTGGGATTTCACTATCTATTTTCAGCTAACTCCCAGCATCTCAGGACTCCAGGCTCTGAAAATAAAAATGACATACATGATATTTTGTTTCAACTTAAATAGGTAACAAGTTGTAGAATTGAAATATGTAAATGAATAGTGATTATAGAACATTTTTTACATGTACGATAAATTAAAAATAATCGTTTTCTGCTAAATCAACACATTTATTACCGGTATACCTTATTTAGAGCCGCCCCAAATGACACATAGGAATTCGAGAACCTGTCTTACTCTTACTAATGTATATATTAATAATTTCTATGGTTGTTTATCGTGCTTGGAGGATAGGCTCCCCAGTTTCAATCCCAGTCAAACAAAAGAGGCTGAGGAACAAACAAGGCTGAGGGAAGATGTATTGCGCGAAAACACAGAAACTCAGTGGTGCATGTATGACTTGAACCAGAAGCTCCAGATTGCTATCGTCCACCGTGCTATTGCTGGGCCATGCCAGCACATTATGTTAAGTCGGGGTCTTGGTTAAGTTTAATATTTTAGATGTAATACAAGGACCTTTTTATTTTGTTTGTTTAATTTTACATATGTACTAAGCACAATATGACCTATTTATGTGTCGATGTGCTGTAAAACACCATTTTTATTTTTAGTATAAAAAGTCTGAGACTAAGTGCAGGACTGGTGCACAATGCCACATATTTTGCAAAGAACATACATTGATAAATTCATAGATTTTTTGAAGCTGAGCTTACCTACATACTGGCTTATACAAGGCTCTTGATGTAGTTATACTGTGAGACTGGGGAACTTGACTTGAATCTGGCTGTGGTAATACTGCACACTGCCTCTAGCTAACTTAGCAGACCTGAAAAAAACAAGGCATATATGATATTGTTTCATTTGTTTTTAATATTAATAACTCTGTCCAACTTTCTCAATGCTAACAATGTCAGCATTCCATAACATTTTACTTAAAACACAACTAGAATTGAAAGTGGTGCTTTCCAGAAGATGATACTGTTCAAAATGTAAGTCACAGGTGGCATTCATGAACAAATAGTAGATTTTCAAGGTTTACATTTTCATCAATTATTCATCACTCATGTGTTCTAAAACATTATCAGAATTAAGTTAATATATATGAACCACCACCATTTTACATGTTTCAACGTTAAACACTTGTCATACAGAAATTAAAAGTGTATTTACTTACATAGGCTACAGTGCAGACAATGCCATGACCCATTTCAGGCATTTGCTGGTGTGTTCCACTTTTCAATTTTAATTCTCTACATTGTCTACTGTAATAGATCTATTTGTTTGTAGTTTGTAAATTACGCACTCATGCAAAACTTGGAATTATCTATGATCGTGATTGTAACACTGTTTTAATTCTACTCCTGTGCAAATAAATTGAAATAATCCATCGGTCTATCAGGCCGTATACGATCTATCTGTGTATACACGTATCAGCATTTGACCTTTGAATGTGTGTGAGCTATTTTTAGCACATTCCTTAGATATTTATAACTAGATTCAGTTCAATTCACAATATTTAGTTTCTGTGACTGTGTGACATTATGATATTAATTTGTCCAGGGAGAAGTGGGTTTGTGGCGTGCGACTGACTGGCCCTGGGCTGGGTGTTTTTCTGTGTCGCCGCCATTTTGAATAGCCTCTGAAAGAGTGAAATGCAGGTACCAACTTTCAAAACGGGCACGCAAAATGTATATTCACGAAAAAATAAGAAATTTTCAAAAAAGGTAGATCAGGTAATGATCTTCGACTCCTGGCAATTTCAACAATATTTAAGAATATACAATTTTTGTACCCGTTTTGAAACATTGGCAATTTCGAAGAAAACAAAAACTAGTTTTTTTCGATCTTCGCATTTGTACCGCGATTTCCGACTATAATATCTCAATAAAACCTGTCAACACGATTGTTTGATGAATCTCCGACATAATAACTGACTTCTGATATGATTTGTTTTCTTTGCCATCCAGTATAAGCTTTAAACCAGTGTTTCTAAAAAGAGTACTATAAAATCCGCGCATCTGCACGTGCTTGCAAAATGGGAACTACGTTGCCTCCAACACCAATTATTTATGTTTGAGTTATGCGGTTCAAGCACGTGAAATGACTTGTCTGCTCCCGTACTTCATATTTATTTTATTATACCGAAAAAACACTCCTAATTACGGAGCCCCGCAGGTGAAATGCACAAAAAATAATTTAAAGCATTCGCACGCTCAACTACAGCGTTCGCACGCTCTAGTAGAGCATGCGAACGCTGTAGTACAGCGTGCGAACGCTCTAGCTACAGCGTGCGAACGCTTTAGTAGATCGTGCGACGCTGTAGTACAGCGTGCGAACGCTCAAGCTAGTGTGCGAACGCTGTAGTAGAGCGTTCGCACGCTGTAGTAGATCGTTCGCACGCTGTAGCTAGCGATGCGTCAGCCCTTGAGTACAGTTTAATGTTTTTTTTGAAGGTATAGGTCTCAAATACAAGACAAGCTAGTACGGACGAACGCACTGACGGATGGACTGACTGACTGACAGTGTGACTACTATATTCGGGGGCATAATAAGAAATAAATCTGCCTCCTGTGATATTTAAACCCACTACCCCTGGGTTTTCCAATGTACAATACCCAATATTTAAAAGATTTACATAATTCGGAATTCGGGATTCGGAATTCGGAATTCGGAATTATGAAGTGAAATAAAAGTAAGTCAAATGGGCAGTCGTGGATACGAGTACAGTTATACTGTTATGCTAAGATAATTCATCATGGTGGACATGAAAGAATTTATTGAATTATATTTCAATATAGGTTTGTCTTATAAAGACATATTGAGTGTTCTTGCATTTGAACACAATGCCATTATCAGTTTACGGCTACTAGAGCATGCGAACGTGCTAGCTACAGCGTGCGAACGCCCTAGCTACAGCGTGCGAACGCTCTACTAGAGCGTGCGAACGCTCTACTACAGCGTTCGCAATCTGTATCTGTAGCGTTCGCGCGCTCTACTACAGCGTTCGCATGCTGTAGCTAGAGCGTTCGCACGCTGTAGTACAGCGTTCGCACGCTCTACTAGAGCGTTCGCACGCTGTAGTAGAGCGTGCGAACTCGTTAAAAAGAAATTCTGCATGTCACCTGCGGGGCTCCGTACCTAATATACTAATACTCTCGATAATGAATAAACAATTGTTGTTGTTGTTGAAAAAAAAAGTTTTTAGAACTGAGCTTTGATGAGTATTGGGATTTGACATGGAGTGTTTACAGTGAGGTATAATAAATAGCTGATGCGATATATTTGTAATCATGTTATAATGTCTATCATCGATCTCGCTATGCTTATATATACTGTGTATTCATTGGCCTTAGCTATCAACCTATTGTACAATGTTTGTATCTGGGCTGTGCTCCATCTTGTGTATGTTTCTAAACTATCCATCGCTGGAAGCATCTACTAGTTTCAAGGTTTCTGATTAAACGTATAACCAGGGTGTTGATAATGATTTTTTCTTTGTTGCTGCTATAGGCGTTCTTGGTGCTGCTGGTTTTGTTACTGCTGATGTCGTGGTTGATCTATGGTCGTTGCTTATATTTGTATGAACTGTCATGCTCATAATTCCTACAACTGCTAGCCGATGGTGGTCTCCCTTATGTGAAACTGAATGTGTGAATGTGATTTTGGAATTTTGTGTTTAATAAAAGAATTTAAATGACCCATTTTGTATCATAAAACTTTGAAATATTTAAAAAAAACATGAAAAGAGTTATAAGAAAAGTCAATTTATATTGCTGTCTGGTGATCTCGTTGTCTATGAGAAACTAATCTGTAATCTAAATATGTATACAAATATATACACGGTAAAGAATAGTATACACATTGCAACAACATTTCTGGAACACAGAGGATACTGGTTAGATTGGGAGTTAAAAGATATAAATGTATATAAACGGGGTTGGCTATGGTATGACATAAAACCTTAATTTCAGTTTAAAAGGTTTGCATATTGTAAAACTAAAAGATTTCATAGATAAATTTAAACAGATTATCTCAGGTTTTCAGTAAAAAATGTTTTAAACATGTTTTATTGTCGAAATATCGGTTATAACATCATTCTAATATAAGCTTACTCATAGCTTAATGGCATTAAGGAGGGACCAAAATATATTGCCAAGTAGGTGTCGAGTTAACATGTATAGTCTGAAGCGATATCTTAAATTCCATGTATTCGGAAACGCAAGTTGAGTTTTAAATAAATTAAGTCATATGTATGTCAAGAATGTAAGGTCTATGTATACACATTTGGTCTATTTAAATTGTAGGAGTGCTTTTTTATATTTACGGTTTTAAGTTTTAGCTTATACACCAAAGAATATCTTCAGCAAAGTTGAGAAGACTTGTAAATGCTTTTATACGCTAAAGTTTATTTATTACTAGGACATCTTTCTACTCTCTGTTGATCCGCCAGAACCAGTATTCTTAGCATGTTTTAATAGAACAGAACAGAACATATATTTATTTAACTTGTAGACTACATACTAACATCCTTATATACATACATACATTTTCATGCATAATAAATTCAGTGATTTAAGACAAAAGTACATTTGCTATGAGCAATATTAATATTAAATAACTGATACATGAGAATGAAAATACAAAAGAGCTAAATATTGTTTAAATAATCAAGATTATATTCCTTACAGCTAAAGCTGTTTTAATTTAATAACAATATTCTAATCCTGTGTCTGCAGTAATTCTAAGAATTTAAACATACTAGGTCTATTATAATATATATTTTTTTAAATATAAATTGTCCGGATTCTTGCGTAAAAAGGACAAAACAAAATAAAATGGTATTCATCTTCCAAATCAATACTATTGACAATATCTTTCATATCTATGTATTCTACTACGAGAGTATCTACTGGTCTGTATTCTTAACGAATGTGCTAATATTCCGAATTTTGTCAAATGTTGTCTGAGATTACATGGTAAAATATCATAATTAAAACTCAATTTACAATTATTATATAATTCATGTTTTAATAGAATATGAAAGGAGAAATTTGGAAATCGTCGAACATGATACATATACACATATTGCAGTCTCGGGTTGATTGAGACTGCTCATGAAAGATAGTGAAAATTCTAGCTACCGTTCACGTCCTCTAGCCGCGGGTTGAGCAGACCAATACGTGGCTTATTGTCAATAGGTATATGATGACCCTAAGTAGACGTTTTATGAGTTTTACGTACAAAAATATATCTTACTAAAAGCCTGAAAACCTTTAAATTGTTTCCGCGATGATGACATCTTGAAGTATACATCTATTGTTTGTTTTTAACTATTGTTTGGGGCGCTTCTTTCAGCCAAAGGTTTTTCTGTAGTAACATGAGCGCAATTTAGATAATACGTACATCAGTTATATATCATTAGAACTGGCATTTTTAGTGGTAAATAAAACTACTTTACTTTTGAAAATCGGTTGAGAAATAAATATTTAACAGCCAAAATGATTTTTTGATGGGGCTTTTCCCATGTAAAATCCTTGTTGGTGGGACAGCAGAAAATTAAGAAATTTCAAATAACTTCAGTAATCTTTCATATTTTGCTATATAACTTTCAGGTCTTAATTTACTAATATCCATCAATTTAAAACAATTTTTGGATAACAATTCTAAAAACATTTTTTTTTTTCAAATTGTTCATGCAGCAGAATTGTGCATTGAAAAAAACATTCAAAAACAGCCTTCGATTTTGAAAAGTAAGGTATTTTTATTGACCACTAAAAATGTCTGTTTCACTAATATACAACTTACTTAGGTACGAGATGTATTTTGTCTGAAAAGTCCAAAAACCTTTGGTTGAAACAAGCGCCCCAAACAGTAAAAACAATGTTTTCTTCATTAATTTAGATATAAGCATCTTGCAATGGCATAAAATACACTTTTGCGCAATTTCACACAGTAGTTAGACTAATTGTTAGAAATAAGTGAGTATTGGATTGCATTTTATTCAATTATAATGTATAAATCAAATTATTTTGCATTTCTCTGGACTATAAATCACTGATTAGTTACCAATTGCTACAAAGCTATGGGTTGGCTAAGTGTTTGAGCCATAACTATTTTGCCTACTTCTTTTTCATAATTTTAAGTTAGATTCCCTCTGGACAAATTAGTTCGCTACGAGCGCTCATCTATCTACTCGGCATCTGTCGACAGATACGATCACATTTCAGGTTTTCCATCACTAATTTGCACACTAATCTTGTTATGCTAACGTCATACTGTCAGGAGGGACATTTCTTAGGTCATTAATCTCACGATTAATGTGTTGCACCTTGCACAAAATTCTAGGAATTTCATTGGATCAGAGCGGTCAGATGGTGACTATTATTATATAGTGGGTTAGTAGATTTCATAGAGGGTCACTAAAACAATATGTACTACAAATCTGACTCAAAGTTTAAATCATTTTCAAATAGTTCATTAAGGCGTTAGTAACAAACATAATGAGTAAATAAATAATGTTTTTAAACTGTACCGGTCGTGACGTCAACGTCATGACGTGGAATTGCGCGAACGTCTCAATGACGTTGACGCTCCATTAAAATGGGTTAAATATCGATGTTTGCCTTATAAAAGGTGCTCGATGCAATAAATCAGTTATTGGGTTTGTTACTGACCTACTACAGAAATATATGGAGTCAGTCAGATATATAGGAGGACTCAGCTATCGCCTCGCCCCCTATAAATCTTACTGACCCCACATATTTCTGTAGGGGGTCAGTAACAAACCCAATAACTAATAGTGTTCTAATTAGGCATGTTATTCTTGATTCATTTCATGTCGAGTGCCGTACAACTTACATATCTTGTAGCTCACACACGTGTATCTTAGTTGTAATTAATGGAATTGAATTTTCAATCAGATTAAACACTATATCAGATATGGTCACAGTCTCTTATGATATAAATTGGAATGAACGTTTGTTTGTAGCTCTAATTTAAACCAATGTGCTTGCCAACCACCTAATAAATGCCGTGTAGCAGCCATCTGGTATGTCACCAGTAGCTTGAGTAGTATTTCCTCGGATACCTTCGATTTCTATAATGGCAGGAGTCCGTCTGCATCAGACACATCAAAGATGGGTACCAACATGGATTTAGTGTTTGGGGCGCTTGTTTCAGCCAAAGTGTTTTTTGTCTTTTCAGACAAAATACAATTCGTACCTAAATAAGTTGTATATCAGTGAAACAGACATTTTTAGTGGTAAATAAAAAAATACCTTACTTTTCAAAATCGGTTGAGAAATAAAAATTTCATTTTCTTGATGGGGCATTTTCAATGGAAAATCCTACTGCATGACAAATTCGAAAAACACTTATTTTTAGAATTTTTTTTTAAAATAGTTTTAAATTGTTGGATATTTGTAAATTAAGAAAATCTGAAAGTTTTATTGCAAAATATTATGGCAAACTGAAGTTATATGATATTTCATAATTTTCTGCTGTCCCATCAACAAGGAATTTACAAGGGAAAAAGCACCATCAAAAACTCGTTTGGGCTGTAAAATATTTATTTCTCAACCGATTTTCAAAATTAAGGTATTTTTATTGGTAAAATTTTGTAAAAAATACCTTTGGCTGAAACAAGCGCCCCGGACAGTAGTGTGAAATAAACGGTCTGTAATAATAATGACAATAACAATAACAATAATAATAATAATAATAATAATAATAATATCTTTAACATGATAAAATATTTGGCTACAAGCCAGTCTAACATATGGTCCTCAGACAAAATAGAATATGTTTACAGTTGATACAAACATGATTAACTAAAAAGTAAGTTGGTATTTGAGAATGATTGATTGATTGAGACGGATTCAACCTTCCTGAGCTGCCATGCAATGATGTTTTCGATTAAGAATTCATTATTTTAAAACAATATACCGAAAATATATATAAGTATGTAATCAATATTATCTAGCCCAGCAGATAAAACATACAAGCTGATCCATTGAACCGTCAAACATTGATGTTTTATTGTATTGTAAATGTGAAAGTATGTAATCAATGCTATCTAGCCCAGCAGACTAAACATACAAGCTGATCATCCACAGAACCTTCAAACATTGATGTTTTATTGTATGTATATTAGTTTATACTTTCGTAATAATATTGACTTATTCAGACCCATCACACACACAACAAGCACTATTTGAAGGCAAGTCTATAACTGTACATATACACTTAAAATATATAGTTTTTATGATTTCTTAAGACTTTGTGTCATTAAAATATTGACGCTGTACCAGATCCACACTGATAGTATACATACTTTTGAAATTATAAAGCAGATGAGGACATAAGATGTGTTTTCAGTAACATTTTACATGAACTTAATGATTTTGAAAGCCGTATTTCATGCTCTAAATTTCGTCCATGAGTTGTTGAAGGTTTTGAGAGCATGCTGTCAATGTATTTGATTATTTAGATATTTATACACCATAATACATGTATGGTATTGAACCAGTTTTTGGACTGGGAGTCAATTAAGAGTTTTAAACATTTGTTCGGATAGAGTATTACATTCTACTCGGAGGATAAGTCTGTCCGCTCGTTTTTGAAGTTTTAGTCTTCGATCGATACTATGGAATGAGCAACGACACCATATGATACACCAGTAGTCAAACAAAGGCAATATATATGCACTGAAGTACATTTTCAACTTATCTTGGTTGACAATTTCCTAAGAGTTATTTTACCTGTGATGCTTTGACATACATTGTCTATTTGTTTATCCCAACTGAGCATTTGATCTATATGTATTCCTAACAGTTTATGTGCTTTCGTTGATTGTATCGAGTTGTTATCAAGAGTTAGTTCAAGTTTAGGGTGACAATATTTTAGATCTAGATCTAGGGTCATGGAAACAGTTTTATTGCAAATTATGTGCATTTTGTTATCAGTGCACCACGTTTTAATACCATTTACACTTGTTTGGAGTCGAGTTTCAATGACAGTAATATCTATCTGCCGTATGTATGGTAGTCTCGGGTGACATGTAATTATGTTATAATGTCTATCATCGATCTCGCTGAGAATGAAAATACAAAAGAGGTAAACATTGTTAAATTAATCAAGATTATATTCCTTACTAACATAATAACAATATTCTTATCCAGTGTCTGCAGTAATTCTAAGAATTTAAACATACTAGGTCTATTATAATAATATTTTTTTGAATATAAATTGTCCGGATTCTTGTGTAAAAAATTAAAGTTAAACGGTATTCATCTTCCAAATCAATACTGTGGCAAAATTGACAATATCTTTCATATCTATATATTCTACTACTAGAGTATCTACCGGTCTGTATTCTTAATGAATGTGCTAATATTCCGAATTTTGTCAAATGTGGTCTGAGATTACATGGTAAAATATCATAATTAAAACTCAATTTACAATTATTTTATAATTTATGTTTTAATAGAATATGAAAGGAGAAATTTGGAAATCGTCGAACATGATACATATTCAAATATTGCAGTCTCGATTTGATTGAGACTGTTCATGAAAGGTAGTGACAATTTTAGCTACCGTTCGCGCCCTCTAGACGCGGGTTGAGCAGAACAATAAGTGGATAATTGTCAATAGGTAATATATCTGATGACCCTAAGTAGACGTTTTATGTCTTACTAAAAGCCTGCAAACCATTCAATTGTTTCCGCGATGATGACATTTACATTTTGAAGTATATATCTATTGTTTGTTTTTAACTAAAAACAATGTTTTCTTCATTAATTTAGATAAAGGCATCTTGCAATGGCTTAAAACACAATTTCGCGCAATTTCTCACAGTTATTAGACTAATTGTTAGAAATATTGGATTGGATTTTATTCAATTATAATATATAAATCAATTTCTTTTTTGCATTTTCCTGGACTATAAATCACTGATTAGTTTCCAATTGCTACAAAGCTGGGTCGGCTAAGGGTTTGAGCCATAACTATTTTGCCTCTTCTTTTTCATCATTTTAAATTAGATTCCCTCTGTACAAATTAGTTCGTTGCGGGCGCTCATCTATCTACTCGACATATGTCGACAGATTCGATCACATTTCAGGTTTTCCATCACCAATTTGCACACTAATATTGTTATGATAATGTTGTTATGGTAATTGTCAGGAGGGACATTTTGTCGGTCATTAATCTCACGATTAATGTGTTGCACCTCGCACAAAATTCTAGGAATTTCATTGGATCAGAGCGGTCACATGGTGACTCTATTATTATATAGTGGGTCAGAAGATTTCATAGAGGGTCACTAAAACAATATGGACTACAATTCCGACTGAAAGTTTAAATCATTTTCAAATAGTTGTTTAAGGCGTTAGTAGCAAACAAAATAAGTAAATAAATAATGTTTTTAAACTGTACCGGTCCTGACGTCAACGTCATGACGTGAAATTGCGAGAACGTCTCAATGACGTTGACGCTCCATTAAAATGGGTTAAATATCGGTGTTTGCCTTAAAAAGGTGCTCGATGCAATAAATCAGTTATTGTGTTTGTTACTGACCCCCTACAGAAATATGTGGGGTCAGCCAGATATATAGGGTGACTCAGCTATCGCCTCGCCCCCCTATACATTCTACTGACCCAATATATTTCTGTAGGGGGTCAGTAACAAACCCAATAACTAATAGTGTTCTAATTAGGCATGTTATTCTTGATTCATTTCATGTCGAGTGCCGTACAACTTGCATATCTTGTAGCTCACACACGTTAATCTTAGTTGTAATGGAATTGGAATTTCAATCAGATTAAACACTATCAGATATGGTCACAGTCTCGTATGATTTAAACTGGAATGAACGTTTGTTTGTAGATCTAATTTAAACCAATGTGCTTGCCAACCAGCTAATAAATGCCGTGTAGCAGCCATCTGGTATGTCACCAGTAGCTTGAGTAGTAATTCCAGTATACCTTCGATTTCTATAATGGCAGGAGTCCGACTGCATCAGACACATCAAAGATGGGTACCAACATGGATTTAGTGTTTGGGGCGTTTGTTTCAGCCAAAGTTTTTTTTTGAATTTTCAGACAAAATACAATTCGTACCTAAATAAGTTGAATATCAGTGAAACAGACATTTTTAGTGGTAAATAAAAAAATACCTTATTTTTCAAAATCGGTTGAGAAATAAAAATTTCATTTTCTTGATGGGGCATTTTCAATGGAAAATTCTACTGCATGACAAATTCGAAAAACACTTATTTTTAGATTATTTTTTTAAAATAGTTTAAATTGTTGGATATTTGTAAATTAAGAAAATCTGAAAGTTTTATTGCAAAATATTATGGCAAACTGAAGTTATATGATATTTCATAATTTTCTGCTGTCCCATCAACAAGGAATTTACAAGGGAAAAAGCACCATCAAAAACTCGTTTGGGCTGTAAAATATTTATTTCTAAACCGATTTTCAAAATTAAGGTATTTTTATTTACCACTAAAAATACCAGTTCTAATGATATATAGTTGAGGTACATTTTATTTAAATTGCTCAACATTTTGTAAAAAATACCTTTGGCTGAAACAAGCGCCCCGGACAGTAGTGTGAAATTAACGGTCTGTAATAATAATAATAACAATAACAATAACAATAACAATAATAATAATAATAATAATATATTTAAGAGGTTAACATATTTGGCTTTAAGCCAGTCTTACATATGGTCCTCAGACAAAATAGAATATGATTTCAGTTAATACAAAAAGGATTAAAACAATGGTACAAAAAGAATAAAATGAATAAAATATGTCTAGAAACTTCATGATTTTTACTAAAAAGTAAGTTGGGGTTTGAGAATGATTGCTTAAGACGGATTCAACCTTTTGGTGATGTGTATACAATATAAAACTAATGTTAAAACTCGTCAATTGTATATGTTTTTACAAATATAAATATAATTTTTTTAAGAATTACCTTTTAAAACTTAAAGATTTACGTATATATTGTCTAGTAAGTGAACATTGTACACGTGCATGACGTAGGTAATACATTGGTAATCAAGTTGTCAAATTGTATATATAGAAAATCATTCAAACAACACTACATACTTCTCTAAGATGATCGTAACAATTAAAAGTGATGGTATATTAATTAAATATGCGAATATTTTCTGATTGAAATATAATAGCTAAATGTGTTTTTTTCAACAATGTCAGCATTGTTTAATAGTAATACAGACACATGAAAGGGTCACCGCATTCTACTTTGTGTTGGTTTAACCACCAGTCCTAACACTAGTATGTGTATGTGTGATTTAGCCTCAGACAGCAGCACTTTACACATGTTTACAATCATGCTATCCAAAAACTAGATTTGAACTAAGTATAACTAAGTATATTTTTTATAATTGAATTGAATTGGATTTTATAGTCGCACCAACAGCTAAGGTCATATGGCGACTTTCCAGCTTCCATTGGTGGAGGAAGACCCCAGGTGCCCCTCCGGGCAATTTCGTGCACGGGCGGGCACCTGGATAGAACCACCGACGTTCCGCAAGCCAGCTGGATAGCTTCCCACACAAAGATTCCTAGCCCCCTGAGGAATCGAACATACAGCATTTTTTATAACATTTATTTACAAATTAACCTCCTTGTAATCAAGCCCAATTGACGAAACATACAAGCTGATCTCCTGAACTGCCATGTAATGATGTTTTCGATTAAGAATTCATTATTTTAAGACAATATACCGAAAATATATATAAGTATGTAATCAATATTATCTAGCCCAGCAGATAAAACATACAAGCTGATCCATTGAACCGTCAAACATTGATGTTTTATTGTATTGTAAATGTGAAAGTATGTAATCAATGCTATCTAGCCCAGCAGACTAAACATACAAGCTGATCCACAGAACCTTCAAACATTGATGTGTTATTGTATTTATATTAGTTTATATTTTCGTAATAATATTGACCTATTCAGACCCATCACACACACAACAAGTAATCTTTGAAGGCAAGTCTATAACTTTACATATACACTTAAAATATATAGTTCTTATGATTCCTTAAGACTTTGTGTCATTAAAATATTGACGCTGTACCAGACCCACACTGATAGTATACATACTTTTGAAATTATAAAGCAGATGAGGACATAAGATGTGTTTTCAGTAACATTTTACATGAACTTAATGATTTTGAAAGCCGTATTTCATGCTCTTAAATTTCGTCCATGAGTTGTTGAAGGTTTTGAGAGCATGATGTCAATGTATTTGATTATTTAGATATTTATACACCATAATACATGTATGGTATTGAACCAGTGTTTGGACTGGGAGTCAATTAAGAGTTTTAAACATTTGTTCGGATGGAGTATTAAATTCTACTCGGAGGATAAGCCTGTCCGCTCGTTTTTGAAGTTTTAGTCTTCGATCTATACTATGGAATGAGCAACGACACCATATGATACACCAGTAGTCAAACAAAGGCAATATATATGCACTGAAGTACATTTTCAACTTATCTTGACAATTTCCTAAGAGTTATTTTACGTGTAATGCTTTGACATACACTGTATATTTGTTTATCCCAGCTGAGCATTTGATCTATATGTATTTCTAACAGTTTATGTGCTTCAGTTGATTGTATTGAGTTGTTAACAAGAGTTAGTTCAAGTTTAGGGTGACAATATTTTAGATCTAGATCAAGGGGCATTGAAACAGTTTTATTGCAAATTATGTGCATTTTGTTATCAGTGCACCACGTTTTAATACCATTTACACTTGTTTGGAGTCGAGTTTCAATGACAGTAATATCTTTATCTGCCGTATGTATGGTAGTCGCGGGTGACATGTAATTATGTTATAATGTCTATCATCGATCTCGCTGAAAATGAAAATACAAAAGAGGTAAACATTGTTTAATTAATCAAGATTATATTCCTTACTAACTTAGTAACAATATTCTTATCCAGTGTCTGCAGTAATTCTAAGAATTTAAACATACTAGGTCTATTATAATAATATTTTTTTGAATATAAATTGTCCGGATTTTTGTGTAAAAAATCAAAATAAAATGGTATTCATCTTCCAAATCAATACTATTGACAATATCTTTCATATCTATGTATTCTACTACTAGAGTATCTACCGGTCTGTATTCTTAACGAATGTGCTAATATTCCGAATTTTGTCAAATGTGGTCTGAGATTACATGGTAAAATAGCATAATTAAAACTCAATTTACAATTATTATATAATTCATGTTTTAATAGAATATGAAAGGAGAAATTTGGAAATCGTCGAACATGATACATATACAAATATTGCAGTCTCGATTTGATTGAGACTGTTCATGAAAGGTAGTGAACATTTTAGCTACCGTTCGCGCCCTCTAGACGCGGGTTGAGCAGAACAATAAGTGGATAATTGTCAATAGGTAATGTATCTGATGACCCTAAGTAGACGTTTTATGTCTTACTAAAAGCCTGAAAACCTTAAATTGTTTCCACGATGATGACATTTACATCTTGAAGTATATATCTATTGTTTGTTTTTAACTAAAAACAATGTTTTCTTCATTAATTTAGATATAAGCATCTTGCAATGGCATAAAACACATTTCGCGCAATTTTTACACAGTTATTAGACTAATTGTTAGAAATATTGGATTGCATTTTATTCAATTATAATATATAAATCAATTTTTTTGTGCCGTATATATCTACACAAACGTTAATCTTAGTTGCAATGGAATTGGAATTTCAATCAGATTAAACACTATATCAGATATGGTCACAGTCTCGTATGATATTAAATTGGAATGAACGTTTGTTTGTAGCTCTAATTTAAACCAATGTGCTTGCCAACCAGCTAATAAATGCCGTTTAGCAGCCATCTGGTATGTCACCAGTAACTTGAGTAGTATTTCCTCGGATACTTTCTATTTATATAATGTCAGGAGTCCGTCTGCATCAGACACATCAAAGATGGGTACCAACATGGATCTAGTGTTTGGTGCGCTTGTTTCAGCCAAAGTGTTTTATTGACTTTTCAAACAAAATACAATTCGTACCTAAATAAGTTTTATATTAGTGAAACAGACATTTTTAGTGATAAATAAAAAATACCTTACTTTTCAAAATCGGTTGAGAAATAAAAGGTTCGTGTTCTTGATGGGGCATTTTCCGCCGTGAATGGAAAATCAGCTCGATGACAAATTCGAAAAACACTTATTTTTAGATTTATTTTTATCCTAAAATGGTTTTAAATTGTTGGAAATTCGTAAATTAAAAAAACCTGAAAGTTTTATTGCAAAATATGAAGGCTAACTGATGTTATATGATATTTCATAATTTTCTGCTGTCCCATCAACACGAAATATCACAAGGGACATCAAAAACTCGTTTGGGCTGTAGAATATTTATTTCTCAACCGAATTTCAAAATTAAGGTGTTTTTTCTACTAAAAATACCAGTTCTAATGATATATATAGATACAAGGTACGTGTTATTTAAATTGCTCAAACTTTTGTAAAAAATACCTTTGGCTGAAATAAGCGCCCCGAACAATAGTGTGAAATAAACGGACTGTAATAATAACAATAACAATAACAATAACAATAACAATAATACTAATATCTTTATTATGATAAAATATTTGGCTACAAGCCAGTCTAACATATGGTCCTCAGATAAAATAGTTTAAGTTTACAGTTGATACAAACATGATTAAAGCAATGGTACAAAAAGAATACAATTAAAAAATATGTCTAGACACTTCATGATTTTTCTAAAAAGTAAGTTGGTATTTGATTAAGACGGAATCAGCCTTTTGGTGATGTGTATACAATATAAAACTAATGTTTAAAACTCGTCAATTGTATGTGTTTTTTACAAATATAAATATTAAATTTTTAAGTATTACCTTTTAAAACTTAAAGATTTACGTGTATATTGTCTAGTAAGTGAACATTGTACACGTGCATGACGTAGGTAATAAATTGGTAATCAAGTTGTCAAATTGTATATATAGCAAATCATTCAAACAACACTACATGTCATACTTCTCTAAGATGATCGTAACAATTAAAAGTGATGGTATATTAAATATTAAATTGACAGAGTCTAGCCATTCTTCGTTTTCTAAGCCTCGCCTAATAAACTTGATAGTAAAAGTCACTGACATAATATTCTCTGTTTACACTTGTTTGGAGTCGAGTTTCAATGACAGTAATATCTTTATCTGCCGTATGTATGGCAGTCGCGGGGGACATGTAATCATGTTATAATGTCTATCATCGATCTCTCTGTGCTTATATGTACTGTATATTCATTGTTATTCATTATCTATCAACCTATTGTACAATGTTTATACTTGGACTGTGATCCACTTGTGTATGTTTAAAAGGAACCATCGCTGATAGACTGTGGTGTCGCATTCTATCAAACACATGCATGGCAATATATGTCCTGATTCACTCTGTATGTTGAAATTCTCCCCAATGTCCCTTGTATGTTTGTGGTGACGCGTACTATGACCCCTACTGTTCCTTGTGTTGTTTGCTATGTATCCGTGTTTTTTGTTGACTGTGTCCTGTAAATGCTAAATTTTCTGTTCGACTTTTTTACATCCTTTAGTTCTGGTTTTGGATGGCGTGTCGCATAACATATATGTCGCAGATCGTTTGTATAGCAGTGGTTATTTACGAGGCTATCTCGTCTGCATTATCCCCATAAATGGGTTCTTATAAACCAGGTGTCATACACACCACAGAAGACTGTAAATATATGAATAATATATTTATTATGTGAAATCAAAAATAGATTTATCAATCCATGTAAAGTATATAACTTTACTCGTCACAGACTAAACGGCAAATGTCTATAATAAATGACTGAATATCATTTAAAAGGAAGTTACAAATTACATTCTCAATACAGATAATGTATATAATATAATGACAACGATGCTTTATGTTTAAAGGTAATTGTATATATCAAAATTATTTTTGCATTTTCCTGGACTATAAATCACTGACTAGTTATTAATTGCTATAAAACGGTGGGTTGGCTAAGGTTTTGAACCACGACTAATTTGCCTATTTTTTTCCCCATAATTTCAAGTTAGATTCCTTCTGGACAAATTAGTGCTGCGAGCGATTATCTTTTCGACATCTGTTGACAGATACGATCACATTTCGGGTCTTCAATCACTAATTTGCGAACTAATCTTTTTACGTTAACGTCAAACTGTAAATGGGGACATTTCTTCGGTCATTAATCAATCTCACGGTTAATGCCCGAAAAATCAGATTACCGCGTCCGACTAATACAGGAGTTCAAACAGATATTCTGTTAGGAAACTCTTCTTGACATCGTACAGTTGTAAAACTTTATTGCACCTCGCACAAAATCTTAGGAATTTTATTGAATTAGAGCGGTCACATGGTTCTCTATTATTCTATAATGGGTCAGTAGATTTCATAGAGGATCACTAAAACAATATGGACTACAATTTCGACTCAAAGTTTAAATAATTTGCAAATAGTTCTTAATGGCGTTAGTAACAGACATAATAAGTAAATATTTGCAATTATGTTCCAATGTGTATCGTCGGTCTTGCTGTGCTTATATGTACTGTGTATTCATTGGCCATATCTATCAACCAATTGTACACTGTTTGTATTTGGGCTGTGCTCCATTTTGTGTATGATTCCAAACTATCCATCGCTGGAAGCATCTACTAGCTTCAAGGTTTCTGATTGAGCTTATAATGAGGGTGTTGATAATGATTTTTCTTTTTTGCAGCTATAGTCGTTCTTGATGCTGCTGTTTTTTCGGCGCCAGCCGTTTATCCTGGCTTTCGGACTCGCAGGAGGAGGGTCTGTGTAAGCCTATCAAAAGTCGAGTTGAAAGCGATTTAGAAATTATGAAAACCTACAGTGTTTATTAAACTGAATGCTGATTGGC
The DNA here is from genome assembly GCA_037043455.1 of Cyrtodaria siliqua. Classification (NCBI taxonomy): domain Eukaryota; kingdom Metazoa; phylum Mollusca; class Bivalvia; order Adapedonta; family Hiatellidae; genus Cyrtodaria; species Cyrtodaria siliqua. The sequence continues at coordinate 27,449 of JAWPHD010014829.1, forward strand.
TAAATTTGTCTGACAAGGCCAAAGGAAATTATTGTTTTGGGCGCTTGTTTCAGCCAAAGTTTTTTTTGACTTTTCAGGCAAAATACAATTCATACCTAAATAAGTTGTATATCAGTGAAACAGACATTTTCAATGGTAAATAAAAATACCTTACTTTTCAAAATCGGTTGAGGAATGATCTGCTGCATGAAAAATTCGAAAATACTTATTTTCAGAAGTTTTATCCGAAAATGGTTTTGAATTGTTGGATATTCATAAATTAAGACAATCTGAAAGATTTATTGCAAAATATGAAGGCTAACTGAAGTTATATGAAATTTCTTAATAACTCAGAATTTCACAAACTTTGAGCATGTTTATATATTTTTGCTGTGAAGATTTTTGTGTGTGGGCGCGCGCCTTCCACCCACATAAAACCGTCCCGCCCCACCACCCAAAAAAACAGTGGGGCGTACGTTTATGCCCCCCCACCCCCCATTCCCCTACACTTAAAATTGGCAGGCCTACGCCGCACTAAGAATTGACAAAAAACATTGACCAATTTGTTTGTTGACTTTTTTGTTTTGTGTGTGTCGGGATGGGTGCTGAGGTGGAAGGGTGTGGTGGTGGTGGGGTGGGGGGGGGGGGGGGTGGGGTGTGAAGGCGGGGACGGCGGGGAGGGAAGGGGCATAGAGTGTGGATGGGCCGTGATTTCGGCGCAAATAAAATACAAGCCGCAGGCTGGAGTGGGGTGCGGGTGTGGAATGGCAAGGGCGGATCCACTTGGCGTGCGGAGCCGGCGCGCGCCCTCCACCACCTAAAACCGACGTTTATGACCTAAATAAGGACCTACGCCCCACTAAGAATTGGCAAAAAACGTTTTCTCTCTCTCTCTCCCCCTCGCACTTTCTCTCTATCTCTCTCTCTCTCCTTATATATTTCTCCTTCTCTGTCTATCTCCATATCCTCTAAAACTGATAATACACATATTATATATATTTATAATTTATATAGCCCAAATTATACGCTGTTCATTGCAAAATAGGTAGACACATATTTTATGTTTATAAACCACTCGATCTATACTTCTATATTCTTTCCTTTTCGTACTAGAAAATAATTATTAAAATCCATTTCGTCTAAAATATTTCTACTATTTTACAAACCCACGTCTTTCAAAACCAACATGGCTGCCGCATCAATGTTTTTGTGAAGACGATTTTTATTTTAAACGACAGTGATGATTACTGGTGAATATCACACACAAGATGCAAGTAGAATGCTTTTATACTGTTTATTTTATCATTTAGCAACAACAAACACCACGAAATACTTCTGGTTTAGATTTCTGAATTTGCTAAAGGGGAAATAATCTACACCGATAAAACGTCACACTATTGAATAAGAAAAAAAAAAGAAAAATCAAAATTGATATAAATTAACTGTCTCCATGAAAGATTTAAATATTGTGTGACGTTTCATGTTATAGAACTACATATAGTGGTCCTTTACCAAGTTGAACAAATGGTGCCCCTGGGGTCAGAATAAGCCCCTCACCGGGGTCAAAAGCTTTACATAGATATATTAGGAATACATTAAAAAATCTTCTTTTTTGAAACCAAAAGGTAAGAGCTTTGATATTTTGCAAGTAGCATCATCTAACAGAGTACACTTTGCCGGCAGATCGATTTAGGCCCTCTTGGGTCTCTTGTTTTATGGTTATGGCCCTTTGAATATTTTAACAATGATCTTCCATAATGGAAGGCACTAACTTGTTTTGTTAAAATTTCCCACATTGTCACTGTCGTGTCAACTTTTATCAAAATACCGATAGAAAACGTTATATTGCTAAAGACTTTACATTTCGCTATTATTTTTTTTCCACTTTATGACCATTAATCACTTATACATTGTGCTTCCTAAACGCGCCGACTATCTTTTTTAAAGATATTTCTTGTTGTTACTGTTGTTGTCGTGGTTGATCGTTGGTGTAACTGTTATTGTTATTGCTGTGATATGTGTTGGTTTTGTTGCTGCTGCATTGGTCTTTGCTTATATTTGTATGAACTGTCATGCTCATAATTCCCACAACTGCTAGCCGATTGTGGTCTCCCTTATATGAAACTTAATGTGTGAATGTGGTGATCTATGAGAAACTGATCTGTAATACAAATATATATACGGTAAAGAATAGTATACACCTTGCAAGAACATTTCTTGAACACGGACAATACTGGGAAGATAGGGAGTTAAAATAGGCTGGGTATGAGATAAAACCTTAGTTTCGGCTTAAAAGGTTTGCTTATTATAAAACTAAAACATTTAATAGGTAAATTTAAACAGATTATCTCATGTTTTCAGTAAAACATTTTTTAAACGTGTGTTATTGTCGAAATATCGGTTACAAAATTCTGCTAATATAAGCTTTCTCATCGCTTAATGGCATTAAGGCGGGGCTAAAATATATTACCAAGTAGGTGCCGAGTTGAACATGACAATCTGAAGCGATATCTTCAATTCCATGTATTCGGAAACGCAATTTGAGTTTTAAATAAATCAAGTTATATGTGTGTCAAGAATGTAAGGTCTATGTATATACATTTGGTCTATTTAAATTGTAGGAGTGCTTTTTTATATTGACGGGTTTAAGTTTTAACTTACACACCAAAGAATATCTTCAGCAAAGTTGAGACTTGTAAGTGCTTTTATACGCTAAAGTTTATTTATTACTGGTTCATATTTACACTATATGTTGATCCGTCAGTACTGCAAGTCAATCACCAGCATTAGTAGCATCTTTTAATAGAATATAGATATAAAAATCGAAAGGAAAAGTGGCAAAACAAGGACGCTGGGGGTTTAAGCCAGCTTCTAGGGTGCACCAAGCCTCACACTTACCTCACTTCAACCCAATAAAACGGGACTGTAAATAAAAAAATCCCTGCCATGAACTATTCTCTAACCAGAAAGGCAGCATTAATAGGCAAAATGAAAGGAAATATTTGGAAATCGTCGAACACGATACATATACAAATACTGCAGTCTCGGTTTGATTGAGACTGTTCATGAAAGGCAGTGACAATTCTAGCTACCGTTCACGCCCTCTAGCCCCGGGGTGAGCAGACCAATAAGTGCATATGTGTCAATAGGTAATGTATCTGCTGACCCTAAGTAGACGTTTTATGAGGTTTACGTTCCTTATGAAGCAAAAGTCTGAAATATATATTTACTGAAATGTTGACTTTGCGCGAACCAAAACTATGTCTTACTAAAAGCATGAAAACCTTTAAATTGTTTCCGCGATGATGGCGTTTAAATTTTGAAGCAAAATGTATTGTTTATTATTAACTAAAAAATGTTTAGTCCTATTTTCTTACTTAATGTAATACAATTCGCGCAATTTCTCACAGTAATTAGACTAATTGTTAGAAATAAGGGAGTATTGGATTGCATTTCATTCAATTATGATGTATAAATCAAATTATTTTGCATTTCTCTGGACTATAAATCACTGATTCATTGCTAATTGTTATAAAACAAACTATTTTGCCTTTTTTTTGTTTCATCTTTCTGTCAAAATGTAGCATTTAATGACTCTTTGGTATTGAACATGTGCTCAATAGCAGGTTTAAGGTATATTTGTTCATTAGACTAATTATTGTTTGAGAAAAGGCCTTTTCCTTCATAATATATATTTCATGTTTGGTTTGGTACACAGAAGATAATGTCTAAAAACATTTAAAATTATATTAAACGTTTCAATTATTATGACACGTTTTCCTTTTTTTATTCGGTATAACTCGTCTAAACATAATTACATGAATACTAAAGTTTAATAAAACTTAATTTGTTTGTTTGTATGGTGTTTTACGTCATTTTCAACACATGCAAGTTTATATATGACGGTTCATTTTTTTTTGTGGTGGAGGCAGACCACCCGCTTTTCCTGGGTAGAACCAGTACCGTACACCACCCGCCATCCGTAATAATCGACACGTCCTCACTCACAAGTCGAGCTCCCAGTGGGATTCGAACCCGCAGCGGTGAGAGGCAACAAAAGAACCCATAAAAAAAAAAGAAAAAAAAAAAAGGAGTATATATGCGAAAAGTACTTCATACTCAATTCGGTTAACTTTGTTGGTCATTTGTCTTGACCATTAGCACAGTATGCGTATCAGGACTGTTTATTCATTCGATCTTGGAGATTGCTGAGCCCGATACTTATATTTAGATATCGGTGGTACATTTTCAAATGGTTTTTGTTTTCTTACTTAAATTTCGATCGGTGGTTCCACTGCTTTTTAATTTAGTTCTTGTGATGGCGCAGGCTTCATAACCGATGCTAGCAACTACATTCCACTTTGTTTATTTCGCCTCTTCGGGGCATATAATTTTCTTAGATACTGGGGACCATACGCCGCTGGACATGGAATAATGACAGTAAATATGGAATGTCCACCACCATATGCATGCCATCTTCGGGGATGGTTTAAAAATTCTGTACTATTGATTTTATGAATATTGAGTTATGCTCAACCCGGGGGTTAGTGAACGGTAACAGGCATATTTCACTACGACGTTCTTGAACAGTCTCAGTCAAACCGAGACTACAATATTTCATGTTTATCGTGTTTCGGCCGTTCCAAAGGTCCAGTATCATACTCTTTTATGTCTTCATCCGAATGCCTGGTTATATATATCAGGTGAATTCTTTTTCACGTATTTCGAGAATTAAATTCGGTCCTGGCTTGGATAGAACACACGATAGCTGGGATTACTAAACCGACGTGCTAACCTATACACCACGGTGACATCTACATTATAACCATTAGTCTTTCTGCACATCGCTTAAGTATTAACTTACACGATGTGTATGGTGGGGTAGGGTGGTTGGGGTGCAGGGTGTGGGGGGGTGGGGGGTGTTTGTGTGGGAGAGGTGGGGGGTAACTAGTATAAAATATATGAAAAACATCTGTCAAATTTGTTTTGTTTTAGAATTAAGTACCTAAGTAAGGTCGGTATAATTATAGTACCAAATAGTTTATATAAGCTAACAAATCGATGAATAAATACTGAAACAGGGTGTTTTATGAAAAAATAAAAGATCACGTGACCTCCTACGTGTTTACACAACGCCAATGCAATGGTCACATTTTCACTTCAGCGGAAGGAAGAACTATATGCCTTGTTCGATACGAAGAAAGTTATCATGCGCATTTATGAATATATAGAGATTATTTAACTGCTGGTATAGATTATAGGGAAATCTTTCAAGAGATGGTAGACGTGCTGTTCTTTTCACGAACGAGCGTATGCGAGTGATTGAAAAAACAAAACACGACCAGCCATTTAAATAATCTTATTTATGACATTTTAAAATAAGTTCATGTATAATTTTTACCTAAATTATTCGCTTTATTGAACTTTATCGACGGATGACGCCGACGTCAGGCAACACTTTATTTCAACCTCCGCGCAGGGATATTGTAGCCACTAATCCCTGCTAACCACACAAATCACGTGACGATATCTGAGGCTGAAAAAATGGCGAACACTATGTAATGCATGGTACAGCAAACTCTTGCCGTAACCAACAGGCAATGGACAATAGCATCGATCATCACCTTCGAGAAGATGTTGAAAACATTCAACCTGGTTTTGGCTTGGGTGTAATCTCTTTATTAAATTTACGCACAGCTTCCGTATAATGGTCTCAACGGAATACATGTTTGTTTGTTGTACAAGTTACTGTAACTTAGCATGTTCGCTAAAATTGATTTGTTTTATATAAAAATAAATTATTTTTGTACCCAAATACCGTTTTTCAGACTATTTTCCTATATTATGAACAAAGCAAGTTTAAATATTGGCCTAAAAATATTTAACCAAAAAGCTAAACTTAAACTGGATTTCAGCTATAAATGTGTGTGGTGGCAGTGATTACTGTAACAGAAAGGGGAAGTAACCACTGCGGGGAGTTTGACTTTATTTACGTCATAACTCAACGTCACAGTTAGTTTATTTCTGTTCATGCATAATCGCTAAATATTAATAACTTTCACTGAGAAATCCCTATCTTTCACCCAATAAATGTAATAAATAATTTAAACAAATCGTCTTTCTCTAAATGTTGTTTTAGAGACTAGAGTTGACACACTTGAAAAGAAAACGAGTATAAAAGAAGAAATTTGGAAATCGCCGAACACGATCAATATAAACAAATATTGCAGTTCTCGGTTCATAAAATCTAGCTACCATTCATGCCCTCTAGCCTCGGGTTTGAGCAGAACTCAATATTTAAAATGGTCAATAGTACGAAATTTTGAGCCATCCCGAAGATGGCATGCAAATGATGGTAAACATGGAACCTTCAATGTGGTATTTTCATACCATTCCATGGCAAGCCGTTAAGGCTCCGGTACCGCGTCGCCGTATGTGACGATATTTTAGACCGTAAATACCATTCACTTACCGTCCCTCATTGAAATCTTTAGCATGTTTTATCTCTTAATTTATAAGTATTCCGATTTTATATACTAATACGACATTTATTTTTTCATCATATCTACTCAACGTTCCGTTTAAAAGATACGAAATAAATTGTAACAAGGGTACTTATCATATTATAGTGTATTCGTCTTGGTAGAGTGTAACTGGGGGTTACTTATTAGTGTCGTCTGAGTGTATTCGTCTGGTGTATGCGTCTTGTGGAGCATAACGGGGGTACTTATTAGTGTCGTCTGGTGTATGCGTCTTGTAGAGTGTAATTGGGGTACTTATTAGTGTCGTCTGGTGTATGCGTCTTGTAGAGTGTAACTGGGGTACTTATTAGTGTCGTCTGGTGTATGCGTTTTGTAGAGTGTAACTGGGGTACTTATTAGTGTCGTCTGGTGTATGCGTCTTGTAGAGTGTAATGGGGTACTTATTAGTGTCGTCGGGTGTATGCGTTTTGCAGAGTGTAACTGGGGTACTTATTAGTGTCGTCGGGTGTATGAGTCTTGTAGAGTGTGACTGGGGTACTTATTAGTGTCGTCTGGTGTATGCGTCTTGTAGAGTGATACGAAGAAACACATCATTTAAATTATTCTTTTATAATAATATGAACCTTACACACAGTACGCGAACTGCTGTAAAAATTGTCAGAGCGCGAGCAATGTCACAAGAGACCAAGCATGTAACTGATTGGTTAACGTACACGATTCTACAGCAACTATTATACGGTACCCTGCTTTATACAACAGTGAGACGCCAGTATATAGAGGATCTTACATGAGTACTCATTCATTATTGAATTTATTAAACGAGTTGGCAAAATGATATAATGCGAGGCTCTTGCCGAGCATTATATCATTCTTTGCTAACGAGTTTAATAAATTCAATAATGAATGGGAACGAATGTTAGGATCTATGTATAACATATCTCACATATCGACTTTTATTGCATTTTGCCCTATCGCTTTAACACGCGAAACAGACATAAACCGTGAGAATTGGACCATAGTCATTATCGATTTTTTTGACAGCGCATACTAGGCTTATTTGCATACATATATAACTAGTGGTATATCGAAAAAATAGATAGGCGGTATTTCATTCCCACACCGAAAGTTATGTGATAAAGAAAAATATTAAACAGACAAAAACATGGACGTTGCCAATATCTACTCTCCAAAACTGACTTTATTCTATGAAAATAATGCCCATCATTGTTAGACAAAAATGTGTTGCCGTCAGTAGACAAAATGCGGCATGTTTGAGAGATTTTTTCTTTAAAACATTTGAAATTGCTTTTGCATGCTTGGTTTAGACTACAGTGATATAAAATACTTTTTTTCGAGCTGTATATTAAAAGGCTAATAAAGGAATAATTGTAGAAGGAGAATTATCGTACTCAAAGCCAGCTATTTTCGTTCGTGCAAATGAACAATTTGTTGATTTTCCAAAAATGATAGTACATTTTTCGACCCTGGCTTATGAATTTAAACGGAAAAAACGTTCCATTGATGCGAATGAATACGTTGAGAACAGAATGGAACAAAAAGGAACACACAATGTTTTTAGAAAATTTGATATAGTTATAAATTTAAAGGAAAAGTTGCATTCTGCTGTTGTTTATTTTGTATTGACTTTGGCATTAAACTGCAAAATATGTTCTATTCACGCAAATAAACACACTGAGCACACAATTACAACTTTTTCTTCGGATTCCTGTTTTGCCATTAAACATGTTAAACGTAAAAATCAGAATTATGCAAACCATCATTTTGCTGGCAGTTACTCAGAATGTAATTTACACGCTGGTGATTTATAATGAAACAAATACCGACTTTGGCTATAGCGTGCACAATGGGCCAATATTCTTTCCTGTAATTGCTATTAAGACGAATAAGATGCAGTCATCTGGCACGCGCTTGTTTTTTTTCATCCGCAATACGCTTGTTTTATTAATTCATTGACCACCTTACAAGCTAATGGCATTGAATCTTGTTAAACAATTACCGCTCAATTGGAATTATTTGTCGTTTTTAGAATGCAATTTACATAATGTTTGTACTTTAACGTTCTTTTTTAATTTTTTAATTGCTGTGTTATTACACACAAGCGTTATCAATAAAGATGATTGCCTGTTTAATATTAAATTCATTAAATGAGTTGGATTAAATTATATGATATGATACAGTATCAAGCATAATATCAATTGTATTAAACGATTAATAAATTCACTATTAAAAAGGCACGAATTTGAGATTCTATTTATCAAATGAATGTCAGATCATGTATCAATGTTACTGCCCATATATGTTATAAGCTAGATTGTACTATTATTTTGTTGGAAAGTCAATGAGCGATAAACTCGAAATTCTGCTGATATATCAGTGTTATTTTAATATTTCCTTTGTATCTTTATATCATTTATTGTCAAACAGTAAGTTATTTATTGAAAAACCATAACACGAAAACAACATCAACATGTTGGAATCGCCAACATTAATAATACAAAACCCAATTTCTAACATAATTTCTAAAATGGATAATCTATTCTGATAACCATTGTCAATCAAGTCCAAAACACTTCTTCTCAATCGTACATCTCAAAATCCCGTTCATAAAGTGAGTATTCCATATCGGTTACCATGGCAACCAGGACAATATAACGTCCACTCGATATCTTGTCCAATAAAAGGAAAAATGATTTGTTACATAATCTTGCTTGCACTGCAGTCGTAATTATAGTCGTAAATAACATGTATACTGAACCAAACAGATAACGCACCAGTAGACAATACCAATAATATCTCAATAATAACAATCAATAAATCAAAACAAATTTTATTCTGAACGAGGCAAATATCTTGTCAGTAACGACTGTAAATGTAAAAAAATCATTCAAATCACCAGTCTCCAACGGTACCAGTTCGCGTATAATAAGGGGCGTCCGTGGCCGAGTGGTTAACGTCTCTGACTTGAAATCACTTTCCCCTCTATGCTGTTGGTTCGATCCCTCAGGGGCCTAGGAATCTTTATGTGAGGAAGCTATCTAGCTGGCTTGCGGAACGTCGGTGGTTCTACCCAGGTGCACGAAAATTGCCCGGATTGGTGCGTTAGCTGTTTGGTTCAGTATAGGTGTAACCGGGTATAGGTAAATGGTGAATAATCGATTACTAACCGTATGTCCTCGATAGCTCATTGGTTAGAGCCCTGATATGGTAAACCAGAGACCCTGGGTTCGAGTCCTGTTTGACGAACGATTTTTTCACCACCTGTTATATTTGGGGGCTCGTCTGGGAGCATACAGAGAAACACCAGCATGGGTTCTCCTGTATAATTAGAAATTTAGAGACGAATTTCAGTCTGGTGGGGTTGTATGTAACCGGGTACACGTAAATGGCGAATAATCGATTCGTAGTCGTATGTCCTCTATAGCTCAGTGGTTAGAGCGCTGGTACGGTAAACTAGAGACCCTGGGTTCGAGTCCCAGTTGAGGAACGGAACGACTTTTTCACCACCTGTTATATAGACAGCATATTACCAAACATACTTATAAAAATAGAGGCTGATTTCAAATATGTGTTAAAAAACAAGGAACATTCAACAATTTAGCAAAACATAATACAAAATTAAACATTTTACCCGATATCTCCATAAAATAAAGTCATGAAATAATACACTTTAACATATATATCGTTTTCGTATGATGGTGTCGTATGTTGCTACCGTCTTCTCCGTACCACCCTGAACACTCTTAAATCGATTTCTATAATCCGGTAGTTTTAACGATCACGGAAAACGAAGAGGCAATTCCGATTTTACAACGAGCCGAGCGATGATTTGACTCATACATTTCAAGGTGCCTGTACGTCAATTACTTGCTATATGTTTTCATACCTGATATGGTTAGACAGAATGAAAATAGAAGCTCCTGGTTCTGTTTAAAATCTTCCCATAGCCATCCGTTACGCTTCACAAAGCCTAAAATTTGTTTTGAACCCCTTGTTTATAGTGTAAAAATTAAAACAACATGGCGGCATTATTTTGAGAAATTGTCGTCTGCGCATGTCTGTTTCTAGGGTTCGGATGTACCAAATAAAACGTAGGTTATGCAGGGTGGTGTTGTTGTTAAATGTTCAGCACCTCCAGCAATAGCTCATACTTATCTTTTATTTTTGAATGAAAAACATTATATCTAGCAAATAAAAGGTAGGTCAATAGTATACTGTGTTTATATTTTATTATTTACACCACTATTGGTGAACTGATTTTTTAAGTCACCTTACCCTAAACAAATGGAATGTTCCGCTGTCGCCATTTTGGTTTCGGCTGTCAATAAAATTACATGTAAAAAAATGAATGTTTGATTACGCGAAGATTGCAAACAGATTCAAGAGCGTCCGTTTTCATTCTATTCAATCATATCAGGTATGAAAACATATAGAAAGTAATAAAAACAAATCTTGATTCATATTCGACGTCTAGGCACTCTGAAATGCACATTAGTGTATTTTGATATTTACGCCGTGGCTTTATTATAATTCCCACAATGCAAGTTATATGTATATGTTATATTTAACCGCAAATACTTAATGGAACATACGAATTGTCGCTGATAGCATTTTTATTAAAAACGTATATTATTGTATTGTTTCCGTGGGAATTTCAACACTCCGTCCTTTTTTCTCTACCGTATATCGCTCTCGGTTGATTCATCTTTGAACAATTCATTTTCAAGGCACCTCACTATTAAAGGTAAATGGCCACCATTTAGTATTATCAATTAACAAATTCAACTTTTAAACATCATATGAACATTTCTTGATAGTCCCGGAGAGAAACATTTCTTTAAAACCGCTACTAAGTTGTATGTAAAAATAAGTATTGCTGCAAGACGTAGATACAATTTTAACCACTGCATGAATGCACGGGAAAATGAGGTAAATCTGAATGGTATAGCTGCAATACTATTGCCAGATAATTGATAAATACATTCACCTGTGGATTAATTTACCTGTTCAAAGTTATCTACGTCATCAAATAAAATCTTATTCTCGCTTTTCACAGATATTGCAATGTGTGAATTGTAAATATCTATTGTTGTGTATTGATTTCGATTTAAATAAACATAAACATGTTCATGAAACAAAACATGGCCCTCCGGAGAACTTTAAAGTCGCCATATAAACATAACCACAACCAAAACGAAACTTTTTTCCCTCAGTATATTTCTTTATTTTTGAAGATAGACTAAAAGCATACATGATATTATGGTCCAATTTCACCAGATGTTCTTAAAAGTCTTTTTTTTTTAGAAAGGGGTCAAATAAAACTTTTTTTAAATGGTCCTGTAATTAAATATTGAAGACGATTTTCATACAGTCTTTATTAAACTTGTTCAACAAGTTTATCAAAAGAGGTTATGACCCTATTATTTTTCAGCTCATTGCACGTTCAGTGGTGGAACCATTGATGTTCGCAACTATGCTTTTTGCCTCTTTGATTGTACGATGACCGGACAGATTGTGGACCCTATGATGACGTCTACCTAAATCCTTATAGGACTGTAGCGTTTGATGTTTGTCTTTAATCGTGTCTTGTCGTACTCTTAACTGGTTGTGCTCCTGTTGCTCTGCTTCTGCAAATTCACTGAGTACTTTGTTGTTTTCTAAGCTATATACATGATCAATTATTTGTTATACTTATATTGCCTATTAGTGCTGCCTTGTTAGAGAGTATAACCTGGCGAGGACATCTTTATTTACACTGTCCCGTTTTATTGGGATGACAATAGGGTAAGAGTGAGGTTTGGTGCACTCTAGAACCTAGTTTAGACCCACAGCGGTCGTTTTTTGCCATTTACCGTTCTAAGGCTTTTTTTGTGGTTATGAGGATCAAAAGTAGACACCACTCTACACGTTTAGTTTAATTTGATGTACGAAATCAAGTAAAATATTTTTTTTTTTTTTACCATTTCCACCGCTTATGTGCCCTAGTTGCAATAGGTTCTTTGTTTCGCATATTTTGAATCGGGAAATTGTTTAACGTTATTGTTCAGACTATTTTAGGCTAGTATGACGTTGGATTTGTAATGATGTAGGCAGACTACTCATTTATTCCTGAGTATAACCATTACTGCATACTTCTCGCAATCCGTAAGCATCGACACTTTCTCATTTGATAAGTCAAGCTTCCAGTGGGATTCGAACTCGAAGCGGTGAGAGGCAAGACAGTTTCGAAAACAGCGTCTTTCCTTTTCGGCATCAGAAGCGCCGTACACACATTAAAACTATGTTTAAGTAAGCTGAAACATTCCATTCTTCGTGATAGACTTGTCATAATCATAATCATAATCTTTATTGTTTCACTCAGGTTACAACATATATGAAATACATGAAATAACAACATGAGGCATAGTACACAAAATATGATGTTATATAACGGGGTAGGGGTACGTGGGATGTAGGTAGAAGAAGTAGCAGGTAAGGGAGAAGTGAGGCATAGTTAGATGTAGAATACTAGAGCAGTTGCAATTCAGTCGTCGGACTTTATACAAATATAAATTACATTGGAAGAGTATCCGAATGAGTAAAGCCAGGGAATCAGTCTATTATTTATGACAGATATATGAGACACGCAATTATTCAAAATACTTTCTTAAAAATAATAAACGTTAATACCTGTTTTTAGGTACAAAATATATAACGTTCTGCAGATTAAACTAAAGCTTAAATCCTTTTATTTCGTTTAAAATAATGAAGAAGTGTTTGAAAGGAAAACTACTGAAATGTTCAACAGTTATAAGTTTAACTAAAAAGTATTAAATATGTTAGTGAATCAAGGTTATGGCATAAACATTGGAAGGATTTACGATTTGAAATAATATTATTAATAAAATCAGTTTCATGTGTTTGCAGAACAAGCCTGCCGATGTGAGATTTGTAAACGAAATGGCTCGTTTTGATGCGTGCAATGTCATAAAACGACCATTTATACTGGTATTTGTTAGACAGTGTCACTACCTAGTAATGGTATGTGTCACAAACGCCTCTAACAGTGAATTAAAACTGATTTACCGTGACAGAATCACATTAAATTCAGTCCCAAATTACGCGGTGATACTCATTTGGCAAATCCATATTAGAGTGACGTCAAATTGAGAGCATTTTAGAAGGACATATTTTAGATATGTGTTGTTTTTGTTAAGAAACAACTAGTTAGTATTTGTCTGTATTCATGAATAACGCACTTGACAAAATTCTGCACTCCGTCTGGTTGACTTTAAAAAAGTGCGATTATGAACGCATAACCCTTCGCAAATCAAGTCACGTGTCTTTAAAATGTCAAAAATGTGACGTCACTTAGTTTCGTTTTAATGCACTGATCAGTAAAATGTCGAACAATGGAGTGCGTTAGAAACGTCTTAACCAGTATTGAAATGTTGAATTTTGCGACGGTATGCTGTTTAACGGTCGCCTCTGTGTTTAACGGCTCCGCTAACGCGCCATTTAACAAAAATTGCGAATATTAAACGACATTTATTCCCTCGCAAGCTGCCAAATTGTAATTCTGTTAAACCTCTAGTGAATTCAGTGATAATAGAGACTTATCTGATTTGTTCCATGATCCATTTTAATTTGATATAATATCATTATATGCATACCATGGAGAGAAGTTGATGGATGTATTGCTCATTGTGGAATAATACTATTTATCCTTAAAAAAAAAAAACTCAACAAAGCTAACATTTTTGATACTGTCGCTTCTTGTCTTAATTAACATCTCTCTGTTGAAAATGATAAAACCATTAGTAACATCTGTGACAACGGAGATGATTTTTATTATTTTGATATTGTTAACTATTCCAGCAGGGCTACCGTCACCACAAACTTCAAAAAACCTTTGCACAGCGTTATTATCGTAGCCCTGATATACTTTTAAAATATTAAAGGAATTTAAGAACTCTTCTTCCACAAGGACTGTCTTAACCTGACTTCTATGGTGATGCGATATACAAACTCGAGGTGATTCTAATTATGTTTGTATTTAGTTTTATAATAACATATACGTGCATCGTTTCCTAATGTCTCTGAATGTGATGCGCAGGCTTCATAAACGCCGCTCCCAACTAAATTCCACTTTGTTTATTTCACTTTTCGGGGAATAGAATTTTATTAGATACTGGGACCGAACGCGGCTGGACATGGAACAATGGCAGTAACTTTTTTCTGCTCAACCCGGGGCTAGGGGGCGTGAACGGTAGCAAGCATATTTCACTACCGTTCATGAACAATCTCAATCAAACCGAGACTGCAATATTTCGTATTTATTGTGTTCGTTTCCAGAGGTCCACTATCATACTCTTTTATATCTCTTGTTTGTGTTTGTTGTTTTCCACTTTTCAGTATTTATTGTTAGAGATTTCCTTTTGGTGGGATGTACTTTTATTTACACTGTCTTGTGAAGCTGAGCGCTGAAGACAGGATAATAGCGAGGATGTGCACACTTAAAATCGATGTAATCTAACCAGTGGGCCATATTGCATACTGATCGTTCCAAGTCGGTTACTGTCTTCACCACTATGTGTGTGGTGTATTGATCTTTTCATTGCATAGATAGTTTGCTTTTTCTTTGTTTTGCAGTGTGGAGCTACGGTGCCATTGCGTTTGGGTTCTGTGATTTCTATAGTACCGTGTTACTCATTTTCTTAAGATTCTTGGTCATAATCACTTTCATGAATATTTATTAAACTTGTTAGAAAGTTTATCTAAAGAGGGTATGACCCTATCATTTTACAACGCACTGCATGTTTAGTGGTTGACCCTTTTATAGTTCGTCACTATGCTTTCCTCTTTGATTTTGCGATGACCGGACATATAGTGGACCCCATGATACCATCTACCTAAATCCTTAAAGGACGGTAGCGTTTGATGTTTGCCTTAAAACAAAATTGTCTTGTACCCATGGTTTGATTTTTTGATGCTCTGGCTTCTACCAAGTCATTGAGTACTTGCTTTGTGGATTTCTGGACTTTTATCCTTTATATTCATATATACATGATCATTTATGTGTTATACTTATATTGCCTATTAATACTGCCTTGTTTATTGGAGATTCTAATCTGGCGGGATTTTTCTATTTACAGTGTCCAATTTTATTAGGATGACAATAGGGTAAGTGTGAGATTTGGTGCACCTTAGAAGCTGGTTTAAACGATCAGAGGCTTTTTTATGCCACTGACCTTTGCAAGGCGGTTGACCTTTTGTCAACCGTTTTTTGTTTGTGATGGCATACCTTGCCTTTTATTCATCTTTGGAATTGTTTCTTTCGTTCTTTGTTTCTGTGCGTGTTTGAGGTTGACTGTTGATCAGGAATACTACACTTCCTGTTCGACTCCTGCCCAATATAGGTGGCTTTGAAGTAGAATACCGCTTAAGCCGGTGCTAGGGGCCGTGAGAGGTGTTGCTTATTTAATTACTTCTCATGAACAGAGTCTGCTGCTTTATTCTCTTGTGTTTGTTGCTCCCAAAAGATCACCTTTATCAGTATTTATACATTTTCAAATATCTAATCACTTCTTCAGCATATGTTCCGGTCTCATCATCTTTGTTTATACATAGTTTACAACTTCCTACGTCATTTTGAACACATTACGTGTTCGCGCCTTAACTCCATTAAGCGAAGAAAAATCGTATATTAGCGGGATATTATAACGGTTATTTCGACAATAAAACATGTTTAAACACATTTTTGTTGAACAAAATACCATAACCTGTTAAAAATTACCTATTAAATATTTTAATTTTAAAATGTGCAAACTACTTTAAGGCATTCAACCCTGTTTGCGCTTCTTGGAGAAGGTGTTGGATGGAGTATGAAAGTTAATACTCGGACCACGTAATGGGCTGAACATATTCAATAATACCGAGTCTAAATTTCTCTCTTGTTTGTGCTTTGCCACTGACCGTTCCAAGGCGGATAACAGGAGTTAACTAACATGTATTCATATCTGATATCTAAGCTAAGCACATCGCAACATACAAATGTGTTGTATTTTAGAACAATAATGTTTAAAATTTGAAATAAAACTTAAAGCATTGCACGCTACTAACAAACGAAATATAGTGTGGTTATTATATTATACCTTTAGTATGTCTGAATCGGTTATTACACAGCAGGGTCGGTGATAAAGCGACTTAAGTGGAAAATATTACATAAATCAAAATTTAAGATTTTCACAAATGTTTAAATGTCCTTGTTAACCTCTAAGGGACACTACAAACCATTTATTTTAATATACATATTTAGTTGTAGTTTTTATTGATCATCACCTTATCAACACTATTGCGAAAACGTCTTAAATTGATAGAAAAGGGTGTTTACAAAAATGATAAAATTTGACTTAAGATATTGCTAAGAAGCTTTATGAATACGGACCCGGGATATACCGTGTCATACGGACCCGGGATATACCGTGTCATACGGACCCGGGATATACCGTGTCATACGGACCCGGGATATACCGTGTCATACGGACCCGGGATATACCGTGTCATATTTAAAGACGGAACAAGCAGAATAACCTATTTAAGTACATCTGTCAACGTTATTAGGTACTTTCCCAAATCAGTAGTTATTTCTATCAAAAGAAAGTGCTAATTGGGGTAAATGGCACAAGTTGACTATGATTGAGAAAACCAAAAGTTACATGAAAAAATCGTAAACTCCTTCATATTTATTATATATATTTTATGAACATACACAAACTTTTAAAAAGAGGCAGATTTCGAAATAATCGTTTATTGTTATATAAACAATTTGTAATTTAACCTGTAAAATGCGATACAATATTCTAGGTTAGTGAAGGAAGGGAAGATCTAACAACCCAAATTATTAAATACTGACGACATGTTTTCCTGAGTAAGCGCCCCGTCGCAGATTTATATTCCATGGAAACAGCTTGTCTACGATTCCCGTAGAAATATTCATTCCCCGGCCGTGACCGAGTAGTTAGATTCTCTGACTTTAAATCACTTGCTCGTCACCGGTGTAGGTATGATCCCTCAGGGGCCTAGGAATCTTTATGTGAAGAAGCTATCCAGTTGGCTTGCGGAACGTCGGTGGTTCTTACCCAGGTGCCCACCCGTGCACTAAAATTGCCCGGAGGGGCACATGGGGTCTCTCCTCCATCAACGGAAGCTAGGAAGTCGCCGTATGACCTCAGCTGTTGGTGCGACTATAAACTCCAATTCAATTCAATTTATTATCCGATAAATGAAACAGTTTATCAAGTCGACTTATTTTCAGGATTACACCATGTAATGTCTTTGTCAACAAATAGGGATATTAATAAATTATGCAAATGATTGAAATATAACACTATCTTTACTGTTTTTTAAATGTTTACCTTTTTGTATTATATTAACCTGATCTGCTTGGTTTAATGCATAGGGCCGACATTCAGTGTTAAGCTCCACCCTCTGTTGTTCATGGATCAAGGGCTCACACGCAATGACCATATGCTTTATTGGATGTTTATTTATATTTATTAGACATCATTTTTTTTGTGTATAGGTGGTGTTCTTTCGATTTGTCATATTTAGAGTATACAACATTTATTGACAGCTCGGAACTATGCATTGAATATGTATGCGCTTTACAATACACGCTGAAAAGGTGATCCCGTGGAAGCAACAAACACAAACAAGAGAGAAAAGTAGCAGATTCGTTTTTTTTGAGTCTGTTTATGAGAGGTAATTATAAGATTCAACCCCTCTCACGCCTTCTAGCACCGGCTTAAGCGATATTCTACTTTAAAGCAACACATGATGGGCTTACAACACGAGTCGTCAGTCCGCCTAGTCTAACTCCGAGGAAGTCGTTTTCAAACGCATTGTATAACTGCAAGAATAAGATTACCAGTATATCCTACACACGTGACCTCAACTCTTATTCTCAGAATACGCTATATTACACTGGCAAAACAAATACGCTGAGCGCTAACATCAAATCGCATATCTCGTATTATATGTTATTTTTGTAACTATGTTTGATTAAAACCTTATTTGTTAATAGCATTTCACAATTTCTTCATCGTTTTACTTTATAATTAGTGGTGGTAAGCCTTATTTTCAATTATTTAAATTGAACACGTGACCAGGACTTACCAACGTTATAAGAGGTTTAAGAGTTAAGAAGAGGAACTTTATAAGATTGCTTTCTTTCGTTCCAATCCTATTAACTTTGACACTTTATATATGCATGTTGTATAATATGGAAATAAAATATGTTTAAACAAACGTTATAAAATGCCTCATTTAACACTGATGGTTTTGAAGCTATTTTTATTAAGACTTCTTAATACAAAGCTTTCGCCGATCATCCTTCTAGCTTATTAATCCAGACTCTCGTTATTAGAACACGAATGGAATCAATGCATAACGTGATCCAGCCTTAATTCCATTAAACGGTGGGAAAGCTTATATTAGCAGATTGTTAGAACGGATATTTCCACAATAAAACCCGTTTAACTACATTTTTTACTGAAAAAATGTGATAACCTGTTTAAAATTACATTTTTTTTTTTTTAAATTTTACAATATGCAAACTTTTTAAGCCGAAATTAAGGTTTTATTTCATACCCCAGCCACGGGTTGAATGGCTCGGACTACGTAATGGTATATAATATATGTGCTTAAAAGAGTGAAGCAATATGAACACACTTTTAAAATATCTGTTTATGTATAAGTCTTAGTTTTGCTGGAGATAGTTTGTTGCATTATATTTTATCGTAAGTAACATTTAATTTGTAGGATAAATATCATAATTGCTAGCTTTTACCCGTGACTAATATGCCTGTGCACTAGATTATGTTATTGTCTCCCGTACTAATACTATAACTTTCAGTGAATCAGATGTATCAGATGATCTGTTATCCAACAATAATCCGAATATAAAAACGTGGGTATCCGGTGAAGACAGTGAAATTTCAACACGAACACGAGGTATAACTCAGCAGGGGCGGATCCAGAATTTCTTGTTAAAGGGCGTGGGACCTTGTGTGCCATTTATTAGGGGGTGTAAACATCTTTTTTGGATTAACAAGAAGAAAAACCCTAAAAAATAACTTATTTTGCCATTTTCTAGTGGGGCGTAGGCCTTTTTATGGCAGGTGTAAATATATATGGCCAGGTCTTAGTGGGCGCGCGCCAGCTCTGCTCCACTGGATCCGCCCAAGAACTGTTTTTATCAGAACCGAGGCTCTGCCAAGGTTCCGATTAAAACAATTATACCGATGGTTGGAATCTGAACGGGAAATCCATGATTGATTCTTTTTCTTGCATATCATTTTGACGTCGCCAACTACTAACGTTGTGCATGTTTACACAATGACGTCATGTAACTGTCATTGTTGATATTAGCGCGCGACTTTTATCTCTCCGCCTTGTGTAAGATCAGTCTTTCCACCACCCATGTAAAACGCGGATACCCTTTTCCGGTATTCAAGAAAAAAGATTATCAATACATCACATAGCATGCTTAATCAAGATATTTCTTTTTAAATAATTAATTATGAACATTTACAATATACTGTATATGTTAAGTAGACAACTTTAATACCAGTTAACTATGAGCAGAAATCAACCAAAAACAATTCCGGCGTATTCCCTTTAATAACAGTTATCTCAATTTACATTTTTTTCGTTTCTAAGAAAACTTTCATGCGGGGAAACGAACAATATCTTTATTTTAATCAAGTTTTATAAAAACTTGACGTGTTTTCAGGTCCTTGTCGTGGAACAGTTCTTAAATTACGATTAGTTTCGAAATTGGATCATGGTTACGCTATGCAATATGGCAAAGGTTTTCGAAGAATATGGTAGCGATAGCGTTGTTAGAAATAAGGTTTTAAATTGTACAAAGTTTGCAAGTATTAAATTTCTCAATTCGACTACAGAATCCACATATCGCCAAGTCTGGACTGTAGGGTGGATGGCCAGGGTCTCGATACCCAATTACTGACTGGACTGTAGTGTTGACTAGAGTCCCGATACCCAGTGACTGAATGCTGGAGTCTTGCCTACTGTCTGGACTGTTGAGTGGATGGCCTAGGGTCTCGATACCCAGTGACTGAATGATGGTGTATTGCTCACAGGTAGCTGTATCGGTGTTGGAAACTAAAAAAAATAAAAAATAAAAATTGTTTTTTCGTGTTATTTGTTGAAAACAAACATATTTTAAGTTTTCTTGAAAAAATTGTCCCAGAGTATCGTAGTTATAGTCTATAACTACGATACTCTGGGACAATTTTTTCAGGAAAACTTAAAATAGTCTATAACTACGATACTCTGGGACAATTTTTTCAGGAAAACTTAAAATATATTTGTTTTCAACAAATAACACGATTTTTTTTTTTATATATTTTTATTCTTTTTTATTTTTTTTTATTTTATTTTTTCAGTTCCCAACACCGATACAGCCACCTGTGGTATTGCTTACTGACTGGCGTTTAGGGTGGATGGCCTAGGGTCTCGATACGCAGTGAGTGAATGATGGCGTCTTGCCTACTGACTGGCGTGTAGGGTGGATGGCCTAGGGTCTCGATACGCAGTGAGTAAATGATGACGTCTTGCATACTGACTGGTGTGTAGGGTGGATGGCCTAGGGTCTCCATACCCAGTGAGTGAATGATGGGGTATTGCCTACTGACTGGCGTGTCGGGTGGATGGCCTAGGGTCTCCATACCCAGTGAGTGAATAATGGCGTATTGCCTACTGACTGGCGTGTCGGGTGGATGACCTAGGGTCTCGATATCCAGTGACTGAATGATGGCGTATTGCCTACTGACCGTGCCAATTAAGTCGGTAACCCTGTATTCACCACTCTTTGTGTTATGTATCGTCCTTTTCATTATAAATGGCCTTTTTGCTATGTGGTGCCGTGCGGAAATAAGGTGCCATGTCGTTTGAGTGCTTTTTGTCTCGCCTTTTCGTGTTGTTTTTTTGGGCGGCGGCGGCGGCGAAAGCGTCAACATTTGCGTTTAGGTCATTTTCTCACAAACTGTATACCCTAGACCTTTCAAACTTTGCTTATAATTGTATCTTGGGTGGTACATGGCAACGTGGCAAAGCAAATATGGAAGTGCCCTTGACGTCCAAGCAAAGGGCAGATACCAATAATCTTTAGGTTCAACTTCTGCGTTTAGGTCATTTTTTCACAAACTGTATGCAATAACACTTTGTTTGTAGTTGTATCTAGGATGGTACATCACAACGTGACAAAGCATATGTGGATGTGACCTTGACTCTCCAAGCAAAGGACAAATAACCTTATAATTTTTACCTTCAGCTTTGGCGTTTAGGTAATTTTTTTTACAAACTGTATGCCCTAAGACATTTCAATCTATGCTTATAGTTGTATCTTGAATGGAACATTGCAACGTGACAAAGCAGATGTTGATGTGACTTTCACCATCCGAGCAAAGGGCAGTTAACTTTAACTGTTAAATTTACATCATTTTCTTATGAACTATAATGTTTTAAACCTAATTTATAGCTTAATCTTTGGAAGAAAAATATTCTATTTTGACATAGTTGTGTCTTGGGTAGTGCATCTTCTTGGACGCATGGATTTCATCTCAAAACCTACATTTTGGAGCTGATGATTTTTAGCTCTACTGGCCAAGGGCCTTCATTTTTTCATCCGATCTTTACCAAACTTTAACAGATTGTTAATATCAATGAAAGCTCGGACAAGTTCGAAAACCAGCCTGATCGGACCAGTAACAGCGGAGTAATGGCCCTTGATTTAGTTAAAAATGCTATATTTTGCCTCGTTAATACGATAGGGCTTTCATTTTTTATCTGATCTTTACCACACTTTACCAGATGTTTTGCCTTCTTTTTTTTTTAATTATTAGTTGTTTTTTGTTTAAATTTTGTTATATGACTTTATATTTTTATTCAATTTTTTTTTGATGTTTTTTATTTTTTATTTTGTTGGAATCTTTTTTGATTTGTTTTAAATTTTATTTTTTGTTTCATATATTTTTGAAATACTTCTTTCTTAAATATTTTTTTTTTTGTGTGTGTTAACGCCGTGTTAGCAGAAAGCATTGCTATGATTTCTAGTTGTGCCTGTTGAGTTTTTTTCCGTTTCGTTAATTTTTGACGGCCCCTTGACATTTTTTTTTAAATTTCTTGTCGGCGCTACTCCTCCTAAACGCCTTCTTGGATTTGGACGAAACTTGGCAGGAAGCATCGGTAAGATGTCTTATTGTGAATTTTGCGCTTTTGTTCCAGTTTGCTGATTTATGACGGAGTTATGGCCCTTTGACATTTTTACTTTAAATTTCTTGTCGGCGCTACTCCTCCTAAACGGCTTGTTGGATGTCAGGAATCCTCAGTATGATGTTTAGTTGTGCAAAGCGCCGTATATCAATGCAATCTTGGACAAGTTCGAAAATCAGCTAGATCTTGTTAATAACGACAGAGTTATGGCCCTTGATTTGTTGAAAAATGTGTTAAATCTGTAGTTTGTTAATATAAACCACCCCATCCATTTTTATGAAATTTCATTCATGAAAGAAAGTGAGACAAATTAAAAAAATACCTATGCCATACTAGACACAGCATGCTTATTGCCCATGATTACCAGGTGAGCGATCTCAGGCCATCCTATCCCTGTTGTTTTTGCAATGTTTTAAACGACGTACTGATGGGAATTTTATGTCGACAGCCCTTGATTTAAGAGCCGTTTTAGCCAGTAGAGCGTCTACAGGCCCTCTTGTGCCTATTGTTTTTAATATAATGGCATATTGCTTTTAAACAAATGCACTTAAACGTCATCTCAGCAAACTGCAAACTCCATTGTTTTTAGTTACTAAAATGTTTACAAACTTTCATTTAAGCATCATTGACCTTTTTATTTTGAAGTCCAGCCCCCGTTAGGCGAGACATGTTAATCCGCGGATTTCTTGTATTTCTATAGGACAATTTTTCTTTTTTTAAACCCTCTTGTGGTCTGGGAATGTCAAACGAGTTAACCATCTAGCACATAATCGCCGCATTCATTAATCGCTGGATACACTATCCTAAGCGGTTTTAAAACTAATGTAAAACATTAATCGCTTAAAACATTATCCTGAACGGTTTCAGAACTAATGTCAAAGGGATCGTATTGTATCGAACTGTAGTTCGCCTGCACTCCATCATTAAGTGGATATGTGTTGTTTTGTAGTAAACAACATATCTATTTCATCAAAAAGTCAAAGGGATCGTATTGTATCGAACTGTAGTTCGCCTGCACTCCATCATTTAGTGGATATGTGTTGTTTTGTAGTAAGCAACATATCTATTTCATCGAAAAGTCAAAGGGATTAGTAGTGAATCGAACTTCAGTTCGCCTGCACTCCATCATTTAGAGGATATGTGTTATTTTGTAGTAAGCAACATATCTATTTCATCGAAAAGTGAGAACACTTTATATTTTTACAAACAACGAAACACACTAAAGTGTTATCACTTCCAGATGAAATAAATGCTATTCACGACAAAACAACACATGCTCTTTATTAGTTTTGCCTTTTAATCAAAGCTGATGTAGAAACGTCGGATATTTTTTCGGGCAACGTCAACAACTGATGTTTAATTTCTGATTTTAACATATCACTTTTAAAATACTTGACTTATTAAAAACAACAACGATTTATTGTCTTAGTTAAGTGATTCGCAATCGTTTATATAAACTTTTTGAAAAAGTTTTTTATTGAACCAGAAAACTGACATCCTAATCAAAACAATAATTGCTATTTAACCGATTTTCCAAAACATATTTTCTTTATTATACCATTTCAAGCTAATGATAGATATTTAATAGTTATTTTCTATAAAATAGTGTTTTGACGTTTAGAACAATGAACATTACAGATGGTAATTCACAGTTTCCAAGTGAGATTATCAATTTCATTTCACTGAAAAAATTAGATAATTCATTGGAAAGCATAAAATAAAACTGCCTATATCCGTCAGTCGACTTTGCTTTACACGTCCGACAATGTCTAGGGTCATCTTCAACTGACTTTCTTCCATCAGAAAACCGAATGAACCACTTCCTAACATACGCACATGCAAGAAAAAAGTCCGCATAAAAAAGGAGTATGATAATGGACCTTTGGAAACGGCCGAGCACGACACATACGAAATATTGCAGTCTCGGTTTGATTGAGACTGTTCATGAGTGGTAGTGATATATGCTAGCTACCGCTCACGCCCTCTAGCCCCGGGTTGAGCAGAACTCAATATTCATAAAATCAACAGCACACAATTTTAACCATCCCGAAGATGGCATGCATATGGCGGTGGACATAGAGTTATCCACTTTTTGAAAATCTTCATTTGTCTTTTCAAAGCCTTACTTTAACGTTTATTAACATTTTTCATAGTGATCTGCTTGACGCCCATTTATCGACGGTGAGCTCTGACCATGATATCATTAAAGTAACTTAATTAACTTGTCACAGTATCATGCTATGCTTAATTACGTCGCATAATGAATTATCTGTATATGTGTTTTGTCTGTCCAATTTTAATCTGTTTTGCTTTTTGAAGTTAAACGCAAAAAAGAAACGGTCTTTCTGATCACTCTTCGTATATATGGAAACTCATATCAATCTGATTTATTTCGTCCGATTGTTGTTCTCTACTAAAAGGCAGTGTTTTTGCACGGATATAAATGAGAAATGGATTATAGAAGAACAGTCATTGACTTTGATATTTATTATAATAAAGATGTTCGGCATTTTCTGATTCTTATCCACATTGGCCTACTAGTTATTTTTCTTATATGATTTGTATTAAGATCGTTATTTAAATGAGAAAATGGTCCTATAGAAATAACAGCACCCAAGCGCAATGGCACCGTAATTCCACACTGCATCACAAACAAAGAGCAAATTAAATTTGCAATACTGATTACGACATGAATTACGAATTCGTGCATGCAGAGCAACAAGACTCACATAAATATAGAGATTTGGAGGAGTTGTTTGTTTACAGATTTCGTATATCAAAGGATACAGCCTGGCGGAGATTTATTTACTTAAGCCGTCGTAAGAGCGAGGTTCGGAGCATCCTCTAATCTCGTTTAAATCTCCAGCGGCCTTTGTGTTGCGAGTGACCGTTCCAAGGCGGTAGCCCTATTGTCAACCATTTTATGCTTGTGGTGTCATACTTATTGTCTGTTATATGTCATTGTAATTGTTGTTTGTTTCGATGCGTGTTTTTTGGTTGCTTGTGATCGTTGAATGCTACATTTTCTGTTCGACATTTATATCTTCTTTTGATGTGTTATGTGGTAATTAAACGCACATTTACACGTTTGTCCTATTTTTCAATGACTGGTTACGCGCATGAGTATTGTTTTTTGAAATGTTACCGCTTTTATTTTGTCCCACATCTTTGTTGTTATATATATATAAGGACTGGCACGTATATAAAGCATTGAAGGAGTTTGTTTACAGATAGTGATCCAATATCGAGTGGTAGAGTATTCCTTTAAGTATTAGCGGATGGTATAAATGGCTATTTATTTTTCTTGTTTGATGAAGTTTGTGGTTAAGTGCTGGCCTACTAGGTGCTGTGGTTTCTATATGACCGTTTTTGTCTTTTTTAGCAGTCTCGTTCTGCCGTGGTATAGTAGTTTTTACTGTATATAAAATCGAACAGGAAAATGTAGCTTTCACAGAACATAGTCATAAAATTCGCAATTTAAAACAAAAATTACAAGATTAATAAGAAGCAAGGCCTGTGAAATCACAAACACAGACGTGTTGACAATAGGGATACCGCCTTGAAACGGTCAGCAGCAAAACGCCCGCTAGGTTTTAAGTTATAGATGGGTATAGCCTGGCGAGGATGTTTTTGTTTACACACTGTCCAGTTTAATCGGGATGACACAAGTGTATGGGTGAGGTTTTGCACCATAGTACCTGGTTTAACCCCCAGCAGCGGCCCTTGTGCCACTGACGGTTCCAAAGTGTCAAAAATGAGAGAAATGGTCCTAAAGACACAGCACCCAAAGCAATGTCCGCACTCACATACCTTTTTGGTGTCTCATACTTTGCTGATATTTAAACGTGTAATTGTTGTTTGTTTCTGAATACGCGGTATGGTTGACTGTGTTCATTTCCTGATCGAATTTTATTCCTACTTCTATAGAGGAGAATTATAATGACGTACAACGGCGTAAGGAAAGTATCTTATCTTTTTTACAAACGTTTTTCCCATCTTCCGTCTATCGAATAATATATAATAACCATCCAATTTCAGACAAAACATTATGTATGGACATTGACTGTAATAAATAACCCAGTTTTTATTTGCATAGTCTCATATTGGAGCTTATCTAGATTTACTATATCGCAAACATAACAGCATACAAACCTACTTGCGTATATTAATTATATTGTGAGCTTTATGGCAGAAGCTGTATTGCCGTGGTAGGCCTATCATTAATTTTATCAGTATTTTTCCATTGTTCCAGAGCAGAAGTTTATAGTCCTGCTGGTTTCAAGGTAGTATTCTACAAATAGTATCTAGAGTTAGACGGGAAGGTACCCAGTTTTTCAGAGGATGGAGCGGAAACTTATTTTGTTTTGTAAAGACAAATGCGGATTTCATTTTAATATATAAATATTGAGAGTACAGACGAAAAATCTGTGGAGAATATGATCGAATGCTTACAAAACAAAGAATGTTCAGGTGGAGGTTCATTTGTTGTCGTTCCTCTGAAATATTGAAGGGATTGAATGGCACGGTATCTCCGAATGCATAACATTAGCGTATAGTATGTTTGTCTGCAATCTTGTCTTGTGTTCTTAACATGATAGTTTTTTTGCTGACGTAAAATACCCGGCACTTTTTACAGATAATAGTATATATATAACATGTGTAGATTTACAATTCATATTAATTTTTACCATAATACCAACCACAGCGACGCTTAGTCTACGGTAAAAACTTTGCCGTTCTTAATTGCAATAGCGTTACTTTCAGTCAGGTTCAGACATATCGACTGTCACCACATTTTGAAATTCTTCGTTTAGTTTTTTCTGTAACGAAATTTTGAACTAGTTAAAATTCGTTTTAAATTTTTAGGCTGTCTTTTGCTCTTAATAATCATCTTCATATGTAACATTTTGTTCATTGTTTCACTCAGTTTCATGAAGGATTCGAGTTGACGGACAACTGGGAAAACGTTTGTATTACATGGACTTAAGGTAGTAACAAATGGTATAACATCAGGCATGTCGTTTTTTCTTTCAATCCGGTCGTCTGCCTAGATTGGACCTTTGCCAATAGCTTTCCGAATTTGTTGGAAAATTATTTCTTCCGGGTATCCCTGCTTCTGTAGAAAATGTCTGAGTTTTGTTAAGCGTACCATTCCTACTGTATTCACTTACTGTTGTAATAATTCTAGAGATTAGGCTGAATGGAATATTCAGTGTTGTATGTTTTGGATGAAATGATGAAAATTTCATGTAAAGATTGGTATCCTAGGTTTAAAATGAATATCTTTAGTGATTTTTTCTTCCTGTAATTTTACCATAACACCCTGAAAAGAAATTTCAACTACACTCGTATTGATTGCAAATTTGAAGTTCGAGTGCAAGGAGTTCAATTCATTGTGGAATTGTTCGTCAGGAATTCGCGACTTCCAGATAATGAAACAATCGTACACAAATATTTTCCAGTATTTTTTTAATTTAGTTTCGTTTCCGCCATACTTGTAATTGTTCATACAGTGTTTCCTCTAAATACCCCATAACAGTTACTAATGTAGTATATGTCGGAGCAAATTTAGTTCCCATCGCAGTTCCATGCTTTTGTATTTAATGTTTTCCATTAACTATTCTCTAACCAACAAGGCAGCATTAATAGGCAATATAAGTAAAACACAAAGATGCTCGTGTATGCATAAATACAAATAACAATAGCCTAGAAAGCCACAAAGAAGGTACTCATTGACTTGGCAGAAGCCAGAGCAACAAGATAATAAACCATTGAGGGCACGACAAGACAAGATTGCAGACAAACATCAAACGTCACAAAGGCGTCAACAGGAATTCGTCACAGTGGTTCTCACCCACTCTTCTCCGTTTACAAGGGATATTTCGTCGGTAAGAACGTTATATACCCTATGTACTTAAACATGTTTCATAAATCAATAAATATGTTTTTTCTAAAAAAAAAAATCCAAATTAATTTAATTAGTTATGTTAGTGTGTGCTATGTAATCGTTTACGTCATTACTATTTATATATTAGATGTGAATTAAAATAACAAGAACAAAACACACTTCCAGATAGAAATTTATTTTAAGACATGACAAGTCATTAACAATGTTTTGTATTGTAGTGTGATTATACATCTGCCTTACGACACCGTTGAATATAATATATTCCACAACATTTCAAAAATCAGAAACTAAAACTATTTAAAATGAATATATATTTCATTTTGGCTTTCTTTCGAATGATTGGTTTAAACATATTTTATTTCCAAATAGCTACAACAATACACACTATTTGTACACAAAAGTATCAATGCGTGGAGTGGCAAAAGGAAGAAAAAAATAAAAGTAACAAGAAGACAACAGTCGCTAGGTTTTGGGCGTTTAGGAACACAATTTCGAATAATTAATAGCTTTACACGGACATTTATGCTTTGGATTAATGGAAGAATAAATGAATGAATGGTGTTTTACGGCACGTCGACACATAAATAGGTCATATTGTGCGCAAAAACGGATGAAAGATGAAGAAATGAAGTAGTAACCAAAAATCAACGTAAATATATATAAAGATAAAACTATTTAGAAATAAGGGGTGATATGGTAGCAATACAAACTATATATGGAAGAAATACAAATTGTGTCTAGCATACTTTACTTATAACGAACAAAACACATGAATTAATAATCTGTCGAATATTTACTTCTTCAATGAGCCCCATATTCACTTTGTATTACGTTATATAGAGGATCTTAAACGAGTTCCCATTTCATATAAGATTTATGAAACGAGTTATGAATTATTTTAATTTTAACAAGCCTTTTTATCACATAACATTGCAATGAAATTAGTAAAAATTAATTCAGATGGACATAGAACCGCCACGACGTCAGATACACTTTAGCGCCAAAACGTCATAAAATATGTGACGACGTCACGCCGCGTCTCACACATAACGTTGCGTATATAAGAGTTCGTGTTTTACCTCTTTACAAAATAGCAGTTTACGCCAACTTTTTAACAAACCAACAACAATGTTTTGTATAACGTGTATTATTTTTATAAGCTGTCACAAATAATAAGTTTCTGA
The DNA here is from genome assembly GCA_037043455.1 of Cyrtodaria siliqua. Classification (NCBI taxonomy): domain Eukaryota; kingdom Metazoa; phylum Mollusca; class Bivalvia; order Adapedonta; family Hiatellidae; genus Cyrtodaria; species Cyrtodaria siliqua. The sequence continues at coordinate 57,298 of JAWPHD010014829.1, forward strand.
CTCAGAACTGGGTGAATTTGTAATAAATAAAATAGTTTCAGTTAATAAACTTGCGTAGTGTTACAGGTTTAACTCAACCAATCAAAATCGTTCCAGGTTGTATTACACGTTTGTCATACAATAGAATATTAAATGGGTGTTCGACACTCCTAACAATAGACGTTATGTGATATAGAGAATATTATGTCAATGCCTTTTACTATCAAGTTTATTAGGCGAGGCTTAGAAAACGAAGAATGGCGAGGCTCTTCTGAGCCATTCTTCGTTTTCGTGCCGAGCCTAATAAACTTGATAGTAAAAGGCACTGACATAATATTCTATTTATCATGTAGATTATCCAAATTTTCTGTATGAATTACTATTATTACCTATTTCTCAGAATGTAACGCTTATCGAGGACGCCGCCATGTTGTTGTTTTTTGTTTGTTTTATGACGTCTGGCAACGTTGTGTATGACGTCAAATAACGTTACGTACAATAATAGCCGGAGGATTCCGCACTGATTTGCTTTATTGGCCAGTGCATGTTAAAGCAACCTTTATTAGGCAGAAAAGTGCATATCTGCATGATAATTTTTTTTATATGGAATCTCTAATTATTAAATAGTTAACAGATAAATATGTCTGTAATATTCAGTATTCGTAAATCACGAAGACATGATCATCATAAGATATATATATATAACAGCAACACATGGAATTGAATTGAATTGTAATGGAGTTTTACGCATCAACACAAGAAAGGTTATATGAACATGCCAGACTCATCCTCCATTACATCTAGATACAAATATGGATATTGGGCCTAGAACCTTCTAACATGTAGAACTGCAGAATTGCTGCAAATTCTATTTTAGATACTCCATTTACGATGGAGCCACGTTTCCACATTTGTGTCGCAGAAAAGTTCTGTATATGCGGTGTCATGAAGAAGACCTTGAATGAGCATGATAAAAAAAATGACAAAATGAACATGAAGGCGGGGTCCTACCCCTCTACCTCTAGCGGGATTTGCACTAGTTGTATTCTACCCCGGCAACCACACGGGGATGCAACAGATGGAAATTAGTTCCAAATTCAACATTAAATACCAAACTTAAAATTTGAATTTAAATGTTATTCTATAACAAAAGTATACATAAAAGCCGAAACAGGTTCTATGGTGACTACACTCTTACCCTATTGTCATACAAATACAACATTATTGTGAAAATAGAGTATATTCCCGCCACAAACAAACATATATTAATAGGCAATATAAGCATAGCACATAAATGATCATTTATATATGAATATAAACAAAAAAAACTCAACGACTTGGCAGACGCCAGAGCAACAAGAGAACAAACCGTTAATGTACGGCAAGGTAAGATTTACGACAAACATCAACAGATACCGTCCTTTGAGGATTTAGATATATGTTATCATTGGGTCCAACATTTGTCGAACTATTCAGTCACCAACAAAGGAAAAAGCATAGAGGCCAACTGTAAATGTGTCAAACACAAAACATGCACTGGGTTTCAAAACGATAGGGTCATAAC
>JAWPHD010014830.1:0-58833 GCA_037043455.1 Cyrtodaria siliqua
CAGACTTAGGTATGTACCACTTATCACAGAATTAGGTATTTACCACTCATCACAGACTAAGGTATGTACCACTTATCACAGAATTAGGTATGTACCACCCATCACAGACTTAGGTATGTACCACTCATCACAGAATTTGGTATGTACCACTCACCACAGAAGTAGGTATTGATCACATCACAGCTCATCAAAGAATTAGGTATGTACCACTCATCACAACTCATCACAGACTTAGATATGTACCGCTCACTACAGAATTAGGCATGTACCACTCATCACAGAATTTAGTATGTACCACTTATCACAGAATTAGGTATGTACCACTCATCACAGAATTAGGTATGTACCACTCATCACAGAATTAGGTATGTACAACATATCACAGAATTAGGTATGTACCACTCATCACAGAAGTAGGTATTGATCACTTATCACAGCTCATCACAGAATTAGGTATGTACCACTCATCACAACTCATCACAGACTTAGGTATGTACCACTCACCACAGAATTAGGTATGTACCACTCATTACAACTCATCACAGACTTAGGTATGTACCACTCACCACAGAATTAGGTATGTACCACTCATCACAACTCATCACAGACTTAGGTATGTACCACTAACCACAGACTTAGGTATGTACCACTCACCACAGAATTAGGTATGTACCACTCACCACAGAATTAGGTATGTACCGCTCACCACAGAATTAGGTATGTACCACTCGCCACAAAATTAGGTATAAACCACTCATCACAACTCACCACAGAATTGGGTATGTACCACTCGTCACAGAATTAGGTATGTCACGGCTGGTAATCATTGGGACAAGCTCCAAACGGAGCTATATGCGGAAGTTACGTTGGGACACTTCCGCCTATAGCTCCGTTTGGAGCTTGTCCCAATGATTACCAGCAGTGTATGTACCATTTTGTCCACTCAACTTCTACGTTTTTCATCCAATTTTCATGAAACTTCACAGGAAGTAACAGTATGATGTCTAGTATTGCATATTGTCAGGACCGGTTGAATGATTTTTGGCAGAGTTACGGGACTTCAAAGTTTTTCTAATCTATACCTTGTTCGCTTAACTGCTCCTTTGTTTTCATCTGATTTTCATGAAATTTAAGAGGAAGTGTCAGTGTGATGTCTAGTAGCGCATATTTTCAGGATATTCCACTTGAATGATTTTTGGCGGAGTTGTGGGACTTTGAAGTTTTTCGAATCAAAAGTTTGTCCGCTCAACTACTCCTACCTTTTTCATGAAACTTCATAGGAAGTATCAGTTTGATGTCTAGTAGCGCATATTATCAAGATGTTGTGGTTGAATGGTTTTTTAGCTCTACTGGCTGAAGGCCAGCAGAGCTTATGAGATGACGAGTTATCCGTCGTCCGTCGTCATCGTCCGTCCGTTAACTTTTGCCTTGTGAACACTCTAGGGCCTTCGATATAAACTGGATCTTTACGAAATGTTGACACTGTCTTTATATCAATGAAAGCTCGGTACAAGTTTGAAAACCAGCCTGTCCATGGTAGTTTCACGGGAGTTATGGCCCTTGTTTTGCTAAAAAATGCCATATTAAGCCTTGTGAACATTCTAGCACCTTCATTTATTATTTGATCTTTACCAAACTTGCACAGATTGTTAATATCAATGGAAACTTGGACAAGTTCGAAAACCAGCCAAGTCGGATCAGTAACACCGGAGTTATGGCCCTTGTTTTGCTGAAAAAAGCTATTTTCTGCCTTGTGAACACTCTAGGGCCTTCAATATTAATCGGATCTTTATGAAACTTTGCCAGTGTCTTTATATCAATGACAGCTCGGACAAGTTCGAAAACCAGCCAGATCGGAAAAATTTCTTCGGAGTTATGGCCCTTGTTTTGCTTAAAAATGCCATATTAAGCCTTGTGAACACTCTAGCACCTTCACTTATTATTTGATCTTTACCAAACTTGCACAGATTGTTAATATCAATGAAAGCTCGAACAAATTTTAAAACCAGCTAGATCGGATTGTTAACAGCGGAGTTATTGCCCTTGATTTAGTTAAAAATACTATATTTTGCCTCGTTTAAGATAATAGGGCCTTCATTTTTCATTCGATCTTCATGAAACTTTACCAGATTGGTAATATCAATGAAAGCTCGGACAAATTTGAAAACCAGCCAGATCAGACCAGTAACGGTGGAGTTGTGGTACTTGATTTAGTTAAAAATGCTATATTTTACCTTGTTAATTTGATAGGGCATTCATCGTTCATCCGATCTTTACGAAACTTTACCAGATTGTTTATATCAATGACAGCTCGGACAAGTTCGAAAACCAGCCAGATCGGACCAGTAACAGCAGAGTTATGGCCCACAATTTAGTTAAAAATGCTATATTTTGCCTCGTTAGGACGATAGGGCCTTCATCTTTCATCCGATCTTTACAAAACTTTACCAGATTGTTTATATCAATTAAAGCTCGGATAAGTTCGAAAACCAGCCAGATCGGACTAGTAACAGCGGAGTTATGGCCCTAGATTTAGTAAAATCTTTGCCTCGTTAAGATGATAGGGCCTTTATTTTTCATGTGATCTTTACGAAACTTCATCAGATTGTTAATATCAATGACAGCTCAGACAAGTTCGAAAACCAGCCAGATCGGACCAGTAACAATGGAGTTATGGCCCTTGATTTAGTTAAAAATCCTCGTTAAGACGATAGGGCCTTCATCTTTCATCCGATCTTTACCAAACTTTACCAGATTGTTAATATCAATGAAAGCTCGGACAAGTTAAGAAACCATCCAGATTGGACCATTTACATCGGAGTCATGGCCCTTAATATCTTGGCCTCATTAAGACGAAAGAGCCTTCATTTGGCCCGATTTCATTGAAACTTTGCAGTGATGATCAGCACCAAGCCTAGTTGTACATAGTCACCGTGTGCCAGTTGAATGATTTTGGCAGAGTTATAGCCCTTTAAAGGTTTTAATACATAAACTTTGTTAATTTAGTTCTGGCCCCTTGAATATTTTCTCAGAAAAATCTTGTCTGGGCTATTTCTCCGTAACCTGTGGATGGATTTTCACCAAACTTTGTCAGAAGCATAGTGTAGTGGAATACTCGTTTGCAGGGGTATTAATCACTTTCAGTGATAGTTTTAGTTTCAGACTATTTGCTCCTATGTTTGTTTACATTTACATGTATGATAAATTGCTTAAATTATGAGTAACCAATAAAATTCATCAGTTCTATATTTGCTGCAGTATAACCCATTGTTTACGTGAGCACTGCATGTAGTGTGATATCACTGTATATCGTTGCAGCAAATGATTCCAATGTGCAGTTTTTGGATCAGGATGATGAGGATGACCCAGACACAGAACTGTACATGACCCAGCCCTTTGCCTGTGGTACAGCTTTCGCAGTCAGTGTGTTAGACTCGCTCATGAGCACAGTACGTTGTTCAGGGAAATATTTTACCTCTCAAATATATCTCATTATATAGTTGTACTTTACCTCTATTACATATCTCATCATATAGTTGTACTTTACCTCTGTTACATATCTCATTACATAGTTGTACTTTACCTCTATTACATATCTCATTAATAGTTGAAATTTACCTCTATTACATATCTCATCATATAGTTGTACTTTACCTCTGTTACATATCTCATTACATAGTAGTACTTTACCTCTGTTACATATCTCATTACATAGTTGTACTTAACCTGTTATCTATTACATATCTCATTACATAGTTGTACTTTACCTCTATTACATATCTCATTACACAGTTGTACTTTAACTGTTATCTATTACATATCTCATTACATAGTTGTACTTTACCTCTATTACATATCTCATTACATAGTTGTACTTAAACTGTTATCTATTACATATATCATTACAAAGTTGTACTTTACCTGTTATCAACTACATATTTCATTACATAGTTGTACTTTACCTCTGTTACATATTTCATTACATAGTTGTACTTTACCTGTTATCAACTACATATTTCATTACATAGTTGTACTTTACCTCTATTACATATCTCATTACATAGTTGTTCTTTACCTCTATTACATATCTCATTACATAGTTGTAATTTACCTCTATTACATATCTTATCATATAGTTGTACTTTACCTCTATTACATATATCATTACATAGTTGTACTTAACCTATTATCTATTACATATCTCATTACATAGTTGTACTTTACCTGTTATCTATTACATATCTCATTACATAGTTGTACTTTACCTCTATTAATATCTCATTACATAGTTGTACTTTACCTCTATTACATATCACATTACATAGTTGTACTTTACCTGTTATCTATTACATATCTCATTACATAGTTGTACTTTACCTGTTATCTATTACATATCTCGTTACATAGTCGACTTTACCTCTATTACATATTTGATCACTATAGTTGTACTTTACCTCTATTACATATCTCATTACATAGTTGTAATTTACCTCTATTACATATCTTATCATATAGTTGTACTTTACCGCTGTTACATATCTCATTACATAGTTGTACTTTATTTCTATTACATATCTCATTAATAGTTGTAATTTACCTCTATTACATATCTCATTACATAGTTGTACTGTTATTCATTACATATCTCATCATATAGTTGTACTTTACCTCTATTACATATCTCATTACATAGTTGTACTTTACCTCTATTACATATATCATTACTTAGTTGTACTTAACCTGTTATCTATTACATATATCATTACAAAGTTGTACTTTACCTCTATTACATATCTCATTACATAGTTGTACTTTACCTCTATTACATATCTCATTACATAGTTGTACTTTACCTGTTATCTATTACATATCTAATTACAAAGTTGTACTTTACCTCTATTACATATCTCATTATATAGTTGTATTGTACCTGATCTCATTACATAGTTGTACTTTACCTATTATCTATTACATATCTCATTACATAGTTGTACTTTACCTCTATTACATATCTCATTATATAGTTGTAGTGTACCTGATCTCATTACATAGTTGTACTTTACCTATTATCTATTACATATCTCATTACATAGTTGTACTTTACCTGTTATCTATGACATATCTCATTACAAAGTTGTACTTTACCTGTTATCTATTACATATCTCATTACATAGTTGTACTTTACCTATTATCTATTACATATCTCATTACAAAGTTGTACTTTACCTCTATTACATATCTCATTATATAGTTGTACTTTACCTGTTATCTATTACATATCTCATTACAAAGTTGTACTTTACCTGTTATCTATTACATATCTCATTACATAGTTGTACTTTACCTATTATCTATTACATATCTCATTACAAAGTTGTACTTTACCTCTATTACATATCTCATTATATAGTTGTATTGTACCTGTTATCTTTTACATATCTCATTACATAGTTATACTTTACCTTTTATCTATACGGATAAAAATAGCAAGAAAATTGCATGGCAAAACATGGCAAATTCATTTGCGCATATTCTAGGCTATGTGTGGCAGAGGTCATTAACAATATAATTAACATAATTAGCCGATATATGCAGGGCATTGTGTTTGAAACTATATATGCGAAAAAAAAATAAAATGTTTTAATCTACCTGTTTACAGATATTATAATTTCGTTCTTATTTCAGTGTAAAGGAAGGTAATTTCAATTTTTAGCTCTACTGATCAAAGATCAGCGGAGCTTATGCCATGGTGCGGTGTCCGTCGTCCATCCGTCTGTCCGTAAACTTTTTTTGTAGGGACTACTGCTCTGAAACTACTGGATGGATTTTCATGGAACTTTACAGAAATGTTGCCCATGATGTCTAGTTGATCCTAGCAAAAATTCACGTTGATGTGATATCCAAGATGACCACAAAAGCTAGAATATGCGAAAATTATTTTGATTTGACGTTAAACATGGATGCCATCTTTGTTTACATAGTGTTATATGGTAAACACTTGTAGCGACTACTCTGAAACTACTTGAATGATTTTCATGAAACTTTACAGGAATATTGCTCTTGATGTCTTGTTGATCCTAGCAAAAATCAGCTGGTAATTCAAGATGGCTGCCATAGCTATAAATAGATTTTAAAAATACAACTTTGCGGCCACTACTTCTCAAAAACCATGTGGAACCTTTGATATATAGTTCGTCCTAAACAAATTTCTTTTGATTCCATGTCAAACTTGGCCGCTAGCAGCCATCTTTGTTTACATAGAGTTATGTAGCAAAAACTTGTGGCGACTACTTCTCTGACAGTGCTGGTCCTATTTTCATAAAACTTCACAGGTTCCCATGGCTGATCTAGCTATCAAAATCTATCAGTCATTGATCTCTTTTTCGTTATTGCATTATAATGACAAGGTTAGTATCCATTGATTTTGCGTTTTTAGCTCTACTCCTTATACATAAACTTTATCTTGAGCCAGTAGCACGTCCACAGGCCCTCTTGGGCCTCTTGTTGTTGTTTTTTAAAAAAATTAATTAAATTTTGTTCTTTTTTAAATTTTTAATTTTTAGCTCTACTGATCAGAGATCAGCAGAGCTTATGCCGTGGTGCGGCATCCGTCGTCCGTCTGTCCGTCTGTCCGTCCGTCTGTCCGTCCGTCTGTCCGTTAACTTTTATTTGTAGCGACTACTCCTCTGAAACTACTGGATGGATATTCATAAAACTTTACAGAAATGTTGCCCATGAAGTCTAGTTGATCCTAGCAAAAATTCATGTTGATGTGAAATCCAAGATGGCCGCCAAAGCTAAAAATAGATTTTCAAAATACAAGTTTGTAGCGACTACTTCTTGAAAACTATAAGTGATATTGATATGGGACTTTTTCTAAAATGATCAGCATGACATGATGTTGGTCCTTATCAAAAATCGTTTTGATTCGACGTAAACGTGGCTGCCAGCGGCCATCTTTGTTTACATAGAGTTATATAGTAAAAACTTGTAGCGACTACTCCTCTGAAACTACTTGGCGGATTTTCATGAAACTTTACAGGAATGTTGCTCTTTATGTCTAATTGATCCTAGCAAAATTTCAGGTCGGCCGGAAATTCAAAATGGCCGCCATGGCTAAAAATAGATTTTCAAAATACAAGTTTTTAGCGACTACTTCTTGAAAACTATAAGTGATATTGATATGGGACTTTTTCTAAAATGATCAGCATGACATGATGTTGATCCTTGTGGAAAATTATTTTGATTCGACGTTAAACATGGCTGCCAGTGGCCATCTTTGGTTACACAGAGTTATATAGTAAAAACTTGTAGCGACTACTCCTCTGAAACTACCTGACGGATGTTCATGAAACTTCACAGGAATGTTGATCTTGATGTCTAGTTGATCCTAGAAAAATTTCAGGTCGGCCGGAAATTCAAGATGGCCGCCACAGCTAAAAATAGATTTAAAATAAATAAGTTTGTAGCGACTACTTCTTCAAAACTATAAGAGATATTGATATGGGACTTTTTCTAAAATGATCAGTATGACATGATGTTGGTCCTTGTCGAAAATTGTTTTGATTTGACGTTAAACATGGCTACCAGCGGCCATCTTTGTTTACATAGAGTTATATAATGAAAAACTTGTAGCGACTACTCCTCTGAAACTACTTGACGGATTTTCATGAAACTTCACAGGAATGTTGCTCTTAATGTCTAATTGATCCTAGCAAAATTTCAGGTCGGCCGGAAATTCAAGATGGCCGCCACGGTTAAAAATAGATTTTCAAAAAACAAGTCTGTAGCGACTACTTCCTGAAATCAAAATCAATCAGTAGAGCTTCAAGGTCATTGACCTCTTGTTTTTAATATTTTTTAAATTTTTAATTAGCTTGGTTCTATTTTCTTTAATTGGAAGCTTAGGGGCCCTTGTTGGATCAGTTTTACATAGAGTTATAGGGAAGAACTTCAAAAATCTTCTTCTATAAAGCTACAAGAGATAAAGGTTGCTTTTTATATCCCCACAAACGAAGTTTGGGTGTATATAGGAGTGAGCTTGTCGGTCGGTCCGTCTGTCCGTCCGTCCGTCCATCGGTCGGTCTGTTGGTTTCCGGACGATAACTCGTGAAAGGGTTGATGGATTTAAATAATATTTGGTAGACGGGTATAACACCATAAAATACAAGTCCAGTTCGACTTTGGTTACAAACCACCAATTTTTGACGGAGTTATGGCCCCTTTTCAACTTAGAATTTGCCCAAAAAAACGGTTTCCGGACGATAACTCATGAAAAGGTTGGCGGATTTAAATAATGTTTGGTACACAGGTTTAAGACCATGAAATACAGGTCAAGTTCGACTTTGGTTACAAACCACCAATTTTTGACGGAGTTATGGCCCCTTTTCAACCTAAAATTTGCCCAAAAAACGGTTTCCGGACGATAACTCATGAAAGGGTTGACGGATTTAAATAATTTTTAATAAACCGGTTTAAGACCATAAAATACAGGTCAAGTTCGACTTTGGTTACAAACCACCACTTTTTGACGGAGTTATGTCCCCTTTTCAACTTAGAATTTGCCCAAAAAACGGTGTCCGGACGATAACTCATGAAAGGGTCAATTGATTTAAATAATATTTGGTAGACGGGTATAACAACATAAAATACAGGTCAAGTCCGACTTCGGTTACAAACCACCAATTTTTGACGGAGTTATGGCCCCTTTTCAACTTAGAAATTGCCCAAAAAACGGTGTCCGGACGATAACTCATGAAAGGGTCAACGGATTTAAATAATATTTAGTACACGGTTATAACACCATAAAATACAAGTCAAGTTCGACTTTGGTTACAAACCACCACTTTTTGACAGAGTTATGGCCCCTTTTAAACTTACAATTTGCCCAAACAACGGTGTCCGGACGATAACTCATGAAAGGGTCGACGGATTTAAATAATTTTTGGTACACGGGTTTAAGACCATAAAATACAGGTCAAGTTCGACTTTGGTTACAAACCACCAATTTTTGACGGAGTTATGGCCCCTTTTCAACTTAGAATTTGCCAAAAAAATGCTAGTCAACTCTGAGGAACCTGCTAATTTGGGTTTGTATTAAATTTAAACAATTTATAATGCATCCTCTTCATGACCATGTCTCTTTTTATTACACTTATACATCTTTGACTTGAATGGTGTAACACGCAAATTTTTGTTAGTCTTCTTCCCAGATCACTAACAATATTGAAAACTCTCTCTCTCTCTCCTCTCCTCTCCTCTCCCCCACCCCCTCTCTCTCTCTCTCTCTCTCTCTCTCATTATTTTTTCCCCTGTTTATTTCATATTTTGTAGTTTAAATAATTTGTTTGCCATTGTCTAAATTGCATGAATATTTTGTAGCGGGAGGGCCGGATTTCTAATGTTGTAATAACTTGGTGGCCCGACCCCATTTCCATGTACATTTATTGGAAATATAAACTAGACCATTGTTTTCTTGTGGTTGCCATGTTTATGTGACAAGGCGGTATTGTGGGGGTATTAATCACTTTCAGTGATAATTCTAGGTTTTATTTATTATCAGCTTATGGATACTCTACCAAGTTTGTTGAAATGGTGACCCTGGGCACAAATTTGGCCCCGCCCCAGTGGTCATAGTTTTACATAGACTTATATAGGGAAAAACTTCAAAAATCTTCTTCTCTGAAATTACAGGAGCTAAAAGTTTAATATTTTGTATTTATTATCAGCTTATGTTCCTCTAAAAAATTGTTCAAATGGTAATGCTGGGGTCTAATTTGGCCCCGACCCAGGGGACACAATTTTATATAGACTTGTATATAGGGGAAAACTTTAAAAAATCTTGTCTGAAAACTACAAGAGTCAAAGGTTTAATACTTTTTATTAACACTCAGCTTATGGTCCTCTATCATATTGTTTGAATGGTGATCCTGGGGTCAAATTTGGCCCCTCCCCAGGGGTCACATGTTTTACATAGAGTTACATAGAGAAAAACTTTAAAAAAAAATCTTCTCTGAAACTACAAGAGTCAGAGGTTTATTATGTTGTATTTACCATCAGCTTATGGTCATCTACCAAGTTTGTTCAAATGGTGACCCTGGAGACCCATATTCCCACTCAAACCCCCCCCCCCCCCCCCCCCCCATCCACCCCACCCCATCCACCCCACCCCACCCTACCATGGACACCATATAGCCAGTAGAGCGATACAGACCCTCTTGGGCCTCATGTTAAACTCGTTTTACTTTTTTTTCCATCCTTGCCAATGTCTTCAGGTGAGCCATTCAGCTTTTTTGTTTTTATCATTTTCATAGATAAATAAAAACGGCTGATCTACACGTTGATATTCATTTGTTTCAGAGCTACTTCAACGACAATGCATTAACACTGATCCGTACATTGATCACAGGTGGGGCCACACCTGAGTTAGAGCAGATTCTGGCTGAAGGGGCTGGGATGAGGGGCGGGTACTGTACATCAGCAGTACTCTCCAACAGGGATAGGTGCAGAGTTGCACAAATATCCCTGTTTGATGGAAGTCTTGCTCAATATGGGGTAAGTCTAAAACATAAGTTGCCAATGTTTACAAACCATTTCAATACTACCCCGATATTGATGACGTCACTCATAAACTATGCACGATGAGAGTAAATTGATCAAATGTTATTTAGTGCAAAACTTAACCACATGGGAACCGATGATGTCAACACACATGTTGGGAATATTAAAACACGAGAAGGTTTTTATTTATTTATATTTATATTAATTAGAAAATCAATCTCATAGAATAAAAACAAAGAAAGAGACAAAATAAATCTTATGTTAATAAAATTGAAAGAAAAATGTTCCGACGATAATCCAAAAATGTCTGTCAGAGCAATGGTGAAATTTAAATTGAAAACGTTAGGGCCTATTTTCATCCAGGAACAACGTAAACATTTGTATGACTAAATTAAAACAAATACAGTCGATTCCGGTTATTTGCATAGCCAATTTGTCAAGAAAAATAAATGCAATTAACCGGAGTATTCGAATAGCCGAAACCGCAAACTTAAATAATACGCATGTTCATTTCTACTTTCGTTTTCTCATTTCTTTAACTTTACCTACGAACTCCATAAATGCGAGTTGATTCTGTCTTAGATGATGTTTATGTGATGAATAGTGTTCATATACAATATTTTGAAGATTTAATGCTATATTTATGTTTTAAATGACCTCGAAATATTTTATTTTGCATAAAAATGTCACGTGTCCATTCAAGGTTTGTTCATGTAAATAGCACAGATGTGAGATTACTAAAAAAAACTATTTTTCATTTTATTAAAAAACGGAAAAATGTAATAAACAATGAGATAAATAATGCGCACTTCATATTTACAAGCATAATTATGCCATGCAACTTTACTCAACTGACATTGAAAACTTAGAACAAATATCAGTGTAATTACGGTGACCTCCAGTCAAAACAGGGAGAAGTTTTTCAAAACAGGGCGACTTGAGGTCAGTCGACATGAGACGGACGATTAAATATCGAGTTAACAAATTCTTAACCAATTGTATGTTATTTTATTAATTACTTGTATTGGGATTATTACTGTTATAATAACTAAAATAATGCATAATACTAATAAAGCATGTATTATTATTATCATTTTGTTATTATTATTATTATTATTTTCCCAAGGCCATACAAACTTCAAAGTGAACAGTGCCAAAAACCCTTTCTGAACATACCAACTGAAATCGTATAACTTTATTTATTTATTTCGTTTTTTCCCCCGGCAGACTTTCATCAGCTTTACGTATTTGACCGAAGTGAGATTTAGATGCATTTTCAACCCTAACCCTGGTGGAGCGCTGTGGTCTAGTGGTAGAGCGTTGGACCCATGATCCAAAAGTCGTGGGTTCGATTCCCGTCATTGCCATATGCGTTGTGTCCCTGAGCAAGACACTTTATCTGCATTGCTTAGTACTGGTTCTACCCAGGAAGACATCGAGAGTGATTCAAATAAGTTCATAGAGCTTTCGTTACAATCGATGTAAAATAAATAAGTTTAAACTAACCCTAACCAACTTGACAGAGACATGTTGATCGAATGCACTTCGTTTTATTTTTATTGAAAAATACTAATTATTCGATAATTACCCCAAACTTAGTTTTCATTCATACCCGCATTGAGTAACAAAAAACAAAATCATTAACTAATCCATAAACACAGATACGTTATTGTCTGTGTCTAATCGTAGGATACAATACATTTCCGCTGATTTCTCTCGTCAATAAAACAATCACAAACTCGCTTTATACCAAACACATTTCTTTATTTCATAATTGGCCGTCAATAAAACACACAATCAAAGTTCTCAGTTTTGCTTATTAAAGATTCTTTACAACTGTGCCGATGTCAATCATATAATTTATATAAAATCTTTCAAATTTATTTATCGCAGGTGATTTTTCAATGTACCTCGTTGTCAATCATAATCATAACCCCGCCCTTGCGCAGTATTTTGTCGTACGATTTTTAATTATTCACCAAACTAAAAAATCCGACAACTTTGATTGGTTTACTTAAATAGAATGCGCACATGATTCCCCACATGATCTAATCACGTGATTGCCTTATGAGCAAACATGGCGGTTAATTTCACATCTCGCCTTAGGCAAGCCAATAAAGATCGATAATTAGGCTATTGCCCTGATTAGATAAGAGTCGGGTTGTTATTTAATGGTAATGGGATTAAATAAGGTACGTGTGATACACGCGCTGATTGTGTATTTTAGAGGCTTTTGTTTATTATGAGGTTAATCACATTTGAAATTGCCGAAATTGACCCGAATTTGCCGAAAATGACGGCGACTCAAATTTCGCCCCACATGAATAAAAAAGCGAAGTCGGCCAAATTAAAGCGACTTCGCCTAATCGCGTGACCCCTGATATATGGTAACCTGTGTGTTGATGTTTTACAGGATGGAGGTACATATGGTAACCTGTGCATTCATGTTTCATAAGATGGTGGTACATATGGTAACCTGTATGTTCATGTTTTACAGGATGGAGGTACATATGGTAACCTGTGCATTCATGTTTTACAAGATGGTGGTACATATGGTAACCTGTGTGTTCATGTTTTACAAGATGGTGGAACATATGGTATGTTCATGTTTTATAAGATGCCTGTATTTTCATGTTTTACAGGATGGTGGTACATATGGTAACCTGTTTGTTCATGCATTAAGGAACCAGGGGATTTTGTGTATTGGACTGTACCGGTTCAGGGATACTAGCGCCTCTGAGAAGAGTCCATCATCCAAGCGCTATGTGATTACCAATCCGCCAGAATACTTTAAACTGCTGCCCACTGATCAGGTATACAGATATGATCTGTTTGCTGCTGGATTGCTTTATGAACTTATTTACTGTCCCATTGCTGCAAGAGTGTGTGTTATTGTGCTGTCAACACCACCTTGCAGTTATGGGCTGCTGCTTACTAATCAGACTGTTAATATGGCAGAAGCATGGTCACCTGTAGCTATTGCTATTTAATTTTATTGACAAATGAACTATATAGCTGCATTGAAACCCTCAGTTATTTTATATCCTAACTTTACCATTATTGGATTGTTGTTTGACTTCATTTTTCTTTTAGATGGTTTGCACATTTTACTAAATGGTTTCACCGATAACTAAGTGGTTTGTGTTCTGATATAACTATTTGCCTGTTTATCGAAAAGATCTGAATCAATGCAATAAACATTTTGATAAGTGGTTAAATTAATTGAAACAAGTGATTAAATGGATTGCCATTTTGTTGACTCGAAAAACAATTGACAGTATTTTTAATTAGTTTCCTGGTCATCTTAAGATGGCACATATCCTAATCCCAAGTTTACATAAGAGGTAATAGGAAAACATAAAATATTCCTACTTCTGAAACTGCCTTTGTTTTAATTATTCTTGGTCACTATGTTCCTTGCGTGGGACCTTTCGAATTTAGGTTTTGTGCCAATTCAAGATGAAAATAAGCCCACTTGGACCCCTTTTAGTGATGTCTTCGGGCCCACTTGGAACTCCTTTTAATGATGTCTTCAGGCTCACATGCACCCATTGTAATGATGTCTTTATGCCTACTTGGACCCCTTGTAATGACGTCTTCAGGCCCACTTGGACCCCTTGCAATGACATCCTCTGACCCACTTGGACTGCCTTCTTGTACCCCTTGTAATGATATCTTCAGGCCCACGTTGATCCCTTGTAATGATGTCCTCAGGCCCATTTGGACCTCTTGTAATGACCTCTTCAGGCCCATGTGGACTCCTTGTAATGACATCCTCAGGCCCACTTGGACACCTTGTAATGACATCTTCAGACCCACTTGGACTCCTTGTAACAATGTTTTCTTGCCCACTTGGCCCCTTGTAATGACATCTGCAGGCCTACTTTGACCCCTTGTTATGACATTTTCAGGCCCACTTTCACCCCTTGTAATGACATCTTCGAGTCTACTTGGACCCCTTGTAATGACATCTTCAGGTCTACTTGGACCCCTTGTAATGACATTTTCAGGACCACTTGGACCCCTTGTAATGATCTTTTCATGCCTACTTGGACCCCTTGTAATGACATTTTCGGGCCCACTTTCACCCCTTGTAATGACATCTTCAGGTCTACTTGAACCCCTTGTAATAACATCTTCAGGTCTACTTGGACCCCTTGTAATGACATTTTCAGGCCCACTTGGACCCTTTGTAATGATCTTTTCAGGCCTACTTGGACCCCTTGTAATGACATTTTCAGGCCTACTTGGACCCCTCGTAATGACATTTTCAGGCCTACTTGGACCCCTTGTAATGACATTTTCAGGCCCACTTGGACCCCTTGTAATGATGTTTTCATGCCCACATGGACCCCTGGTAATGATGTTTTCATGCCCACTTAGACCCCTCGTAATGATGTTTTCATGCCCACTTGGACGCCTTGTAATGATGTTTTCATGCCCACATGGACCCCTTGTAATGATGTTTTCATGCCCACATGGACCCCTGGTAATGATGTTTTCATGCCCACTTGGACCCCTCGTAATGATGTTTCCATGCCCACTTGGACCCCTCGTAATGATGTTTCCATGCCCACTTGGACGCCTTGTAATGACATCTTCAAGCCTACTTCGACCCCTTGTAATGACATCACTTTTGCACTAAAATCAAATTAAATTTGAATTTTCAGCACACCAATGAAATATTTCATTTGCTATTTAACCATCTTACTATTTGGCAATAGATTTGGGACCATGCTTCTATCATTGCTCCCAGTGTGTTTCATGCTTGATATTGTAAGATAATACACACTATTGCAGCTGACAAGAATAATATCAAAGTGATATTGGCATATTTTGGGATTTTCATGGTTAACTTTTGTCAATCTATAGAACTTTTATTACTATTTGCACAAGGTACCAATTTTCACATAGCTAGCATCACTTAACTTTTTACTCTAGCACTCTTTTTCATTCCTTTTTCTTAACTCCAAAATAAGTAACAATAGTCGTCTTTTGTAGATGCATGAAACTTATTTATATTAAACGTGTCTCTTGTTGTATACCAATGGCTTATATATATGTAGCATATATAACTTTGTCTTTCTTTCTAGCTCCAAACTCTGTAAACACACATAACTCAATGATATAAAAAAGATAAAACATACATTATTTCCATAAAACATACGTTATTTCCATCAGGTTATTTCTAGCATAGGATCTATCTGATTTATTTAGAGAGAGATCAATATTTACATCAGGTTTATACAGTATGAGATCTATATTTACATCAGGTTTATACAGTATGATATCTATATTTACATCAGGTTAATACAGTATGAGATCTATGTTTACATCAGGTTTATACAGCATGAATCTATATTTACATCAGGTTTATACATCATGAATCTATATTTACATCAGGTTTATAAGGTGTGAGATCAATATTTACATCAGATTTACACAGTATGAATCTATATTTACATCAGGTTTATACAGTATGAGATCTATATTTATATCAGTTGTATACAGTATAAGATCTATATTTACATCAGGTGTATACAGTATGAATCTAAATTTATATCAGGTTTATACAGTATGAGATCTATATTTACATCAGGTTTATACAGTATGATATCTATATTTACATGAAGTTTATACAGTATGAGATCTATATTTATATCAGTTGTATACAGTATAAGATCTATATTTACATCAGGTGTATACAGTATGAATCTAAATTTATATCAGGTTTATACAGTATGAGATCCAATTTACATCAAGTTTATACAGTATGAGATCTATATTTACATCAGATTTATACAGTATGATATCTATATTTACATGAAGTTTATACAGTATGAATCTATATTTACATCAGGTTTATACAGTATGAGATCTATATTTACATCAGGTTTATACAGTATGAATCTATATTTACATCAGGTTTATACAGTATTAGATATATATTTACATCAGGTTTATACAGTATGAATCTATATTTACATCAGGTTTATACAGTATGAGATCTATATTTACATCAGGTTTATACAGTATGAAACTATATTTACATCAGGTTTATACAGTATGAATCTATATTTATATCAGGTTTATACAGTATGAGATCTATATTTACATCAGGTTTATACAGTATGAATCTATATTTACATCAGGTTTATACAGTATGCGATCTATATTTACATCAGGTTTATACAGTATGAATCTATATTTACATCAGGTTTATACAGTATGAGATCTATATTTACATCAGGTTTATACAGTATGAATCTATATTTACATCAGGTTTATACAGTATGAGATCTATATTTACATCAGGTTTATACAGTATGAATCTATATTTACATCAGGTTTATACAGTATGAGATCTATATTTACATCAGGTTTATACAGTATGAATCTATATTTACATCAGGTTTATACAGTATGAGATCTATATTTACATCAGGTTTATACAGTATGAATCTCTATTTACATCAGGTTTATACAGTATGAGATCTATATTTACATCAGGTTTATACAGTATGAATCTATATTTACATCAGATTTATACAGTATGATATCTATATTTACATGAAGTTTATACAGTATGAATCTATATTTACATCAGGTTTATACAGTATGAATCTATATTTACATCAGGTTTATACAGTATTAGATATATATTTACATCAGGTTTATACAGTATGACATCAATATTTACATCAGGTTTATACAGTATGAGATCTATATTTACGTCAGGTTTATACAGTATGAGATCTATATTTACATCAGGTTTATACAGTATGAATCTATATTTACATCAGGTTTATACAGTATGAATCTATATTTACATCAAGTTTATACAGTATGAATCTAAATTTATATCAGGTTTATACAGTATGAGATCTATATTTACATCAGGTTTATACAGTATGAGATCTATATTTACATCAGGTTTATACAGTATGAATGCATATTTACAGCAGGTTTATACAGTATGAGATCTATATTTACATCAGGTTTATACAGTATGAGATCTATATTTACATCAGGTTTATACAGCATAAATCTATATTTACATCAGGTTTATACAGTATGAATTTAAATTTATATCAGGTTTATACAGTATGAGATCTATATTTACATCAGGTTTATACAGTATGAATATATATTTACATCAGGTTTATACAGTATCATTATGAATCTATATTTACATCAGGTTTATACATCATGAATCTAAATTGACATCAGGTTTATACAGTATGAATCTAAATTTATATCGGGTTTATACAGTATGAGATCTATATTTACATCAGGTTTATACAGTATGAGATCTATATTTACATCAGGTTTATACAGTATGAATCTATATTTACATCAGGTTTATACAGTATGAGATCTATATTTACATCAGGTTTATACAGTATGAGATCTATATTTACATCAGGTTTATACAGCATGAATCTAAATTTACATCAGGTTTATACAGTATGAATCTAAATTTATATCAGGTTTATACAGTATGAGATCTATATTTACATCAGGTTTATACAGTATGAATCTATATTTACATCAGGTTTATACAGTATCATTATGAATCTATATTTACATCAGGTTTATACATCATGAATCTAAATTGACATCAGGTTTATACAGTATGAATCTAAATTTATATCAGGTTTATACAGTATGAGATCTATATTTACATCAGGTTTATACAGTATGAGATCTATATTTACATCAGGTTTATACATTATGAATCTATATTTACATCAGGTTTATACAGTATGAATCTATATTTACATCAGGTTTATACAGTATCATTATGAATCTATATTTACATCAGGTTTTTACATCATGAATCTAAATTTACATCAGGTTTATACAGTATGAATCTATATTTACATCAAGTTTATACAGTATGAATCTAAATTTATATCAGGTTTATACAGTATGAGATCTATATTTACATCAGGTTTATACAGTATGAGATCTATATTTACATCAGGTTTATACAGTATGAATGCATATTTACATCAGCATTATACAGTATGAGATCTATATTTACATCAGGTTTATACAGTATGAGATCCATATTTACATCAGGTTTATACAGCATAAATCTATATTTACATCAGGTTTATACAGTATGAATTTAAATTTATATCAGGTTTATACAGTATGAGATCTATATTTACATCAGGTTTATACAGTATGAATATATATTTACATCAGGTTTATACAGTATCATTATGAATCTATATTTACATCAGGTTTATACATCATGAATCTAAATTGACATCAGGTTTATACAGTATGAATCTAAATTTATATCAGGTTTATACAGTATGAGATCTATATTTACATCAGGTTTATACAGTATGAGATCTATATTTACATCAGGTTTATACAGTATGAATCTATATTTACATCAGGTTTATACAGTATGAGATCTATATTTACATCAGGTTTATACAGTATGAGATCTATATTTACATCAGGTTTATACAGCATGAATCTAAATTTACATCAGGTTTATACAGTATGAATCTAAATTTATATCAGGTTTATACAGTATGAGATCTATATTTACATCAGGTTTATACAGTATGAATCTATATTTACATCAGGTTTATACAGTATCATTATGAATCTATATTTACATCAGGTTTATACATCATGAATCTAAATTGACATCAGGTTTATACAGTATGAATCTAAATTTATATCAGGTTTATACAGTATGAGATCTATATTTACATCAGGTTTATACAGTATGAGATCTATATTTACATCAGGTTTATACATTATGAATCTATATTTACATCAGGTTTATACAGTATGAATCTATATTTACATCAGGTTTATACAGTATCATTATGAATCTATATTTACATCAGGTTTTTACATCATGAATCTAAATTTACATCAGGTTTATACAGTATGAATCTAAATTTATATCAGGTTTATACAGTATGAGATCTATATTTACATCAGGTTTATACAGTATGAGATCTATATTTACATCAGGTTTATACAGTATGAATCTATATTTACATCAGGTTTATACAGTATGAGATCTATATTTACATCAGGTTTATACTGTATGAGATCTATATTTACATCAGGTTTATACAGCATAAATCTATATTTACATCAGGTTTATACAGTATGAATTTAAATTTATATCAGGTTTATACAGTATGAGATCTATATTTACATCAGGTTTATACAGTATGAATCTATATTTACATCAGGTTTATACAGTATCATTATGAATCTATATTTACATCAGGTTTATACATCATGAATCTAAATTGACATCAGGTTTATACAGTATGAATCTAAATTTTTATCAGGTTTATACAGTATGAGATCTATATTTACATCAGGTTTATACAGTATTAGATCTATATTTACATCAGGTTTATACAGTATGAATCTATAGTTACATCAGGTTTATACAGTATGAGATCTATATTTACATCAGGTTTATACAGTATGAGATCTCTATTTACATCAGGTTTATACAGCATAAATCTATATTTACATCAGGTTTATACAGTATGAATTTAAATTTATATCAGGTTTATACAGTATGAGATCTATATTTACATCAGGTTTATACAGTATGAATCTATATTTACATCAGGTTTATACAGTATCATTATGAATATATATTTACATCAGGTTTATACATCATGAATCTAAATTGACATCAGGTTTATACAGTATGAATCTAAATTTATATCAGGTTTATACAGTATGAGATCTATATTTACATCAGGTTTATACAGTAAGAGATCTATATTTACATCAGGTTTATACATTATGAATCTATATTTACATCAGGTTTATACAGTATGAATCTATATTTACATCAGGTGTATACAGTATCATTATGATTCTATATTTACATCAGGTTTTTACATCATGAATCTAAATTTACATCAGGTTTATACAGTATGAATCTAAATTTATATCAGGTTTATACAGTATGAGATCTATATTTACATCAGGTTTATACAGTATGAGATCTATATTTACATCAGGTTTATACAGTATGAATCTATATTTACATCAGGTTTATACAGTATGAGATCTATATTTACATCAGGTTTATACAGTATGAGATCTATATTTACATCAGGTTTATACAGCATGAAACTATATTTACATCAGGTTTATACAGCATGAATCTATATTTACATCAGGTTTATGCAGCATGAATCTATATTTACATCAGGTTTATAAGGTGTGAGATCAATATTTACATCAGGTTTATACAGCATGAGATCTATATTTATATCAGTTGTATACAGTATAAGATCTATATTTACATCAGGTGTATACAGTATGAATCTTAATTTATATCAGGTTTATACAGTATGAGATCTATATTTACATCAGGTTTATACAGTATGAGATCTATATTTACATCAGGTTTATACAGTATGATATCTATATTTACATCAAGTTTATACAGTATGAATCTATATTTACATCAGGTTTATACAGTATGATATCTATATTTACATCAAGTTTATACAGTATGAATCTATATTTACATCAGGTTTATACATTATGACATCTATATTTACATCAGGTTTATACAGTATGAGATCTATATTTACATCAGCTTTATACAGTATGAATCTATATTTACAACAGGTTTATACAGTACAAATTTAAATTTATATCAGGTTTATACAGTATGAGATCTATATTTACATCAGGTTTATACAGTATGAATCTATATTTACATCAGGTTTATACAGTATGAGATCTATATTTCCATCAGGTGTATACAGCAGGAGATCTATATTTACATCAGGTTTATGCAGCATGAGATCTAGATTTACATACGGTCAAACGAACATATTTTTAGCTCGACTATTCGAAGAATAAGAGAGCTTATGTAATCACCCCGGGGTCGGCGTCGGCGTCCCACATCAAGGTTTGCGTGTAAGCTGTGTTTACAGGTCTATATCTCTTACATTTCTTATCCTACCAAATTTTTGTTCCTGTAACCCATGGGCTTCCATGGAACGCAAATTATGATAGCCCATAAAATGTGCCCCATTTCACATCAAATTTTGCGTGTAAGCTGTGTTTACAAGTCTATATCTCTTACAATTCTTACCCTAGCACAACCAGATTTGGCCATTAGCTTCCTTATAGCATTATCGTAAGGGCTGCTTAAGTAATTTCGGTTCCTGTAACCCCTGGGCTCCCATGGAACACAAATTCTGATAGCCCTTAAAATATGTCTGTTTCACATCAAATTTTGCGTGTAAGCTGTGTTTACAGGGCTATATCTCTTACATTTTTTGTCCTAGCTGAACTAAATTTTGGAATTGGTTTCCTTACAGTATGTTGTAAAGGGTTGGATAAGTAATTTTGTCTTCTGCAAATTCTGGGCTCCCATGGAACCCAAATTGTGATGGCCCATAAAATGTGCAATAAATGCAGATCTAGGTTTGCATGTAAGCATGTATATATCTATAATTTTGGTTTGGGATTTGTTATAGCATTATGCATCTTATTACTTCACCCATATTGGGTCATGGGCTCCCTCCTCCCGCCCCCCCCCCCCCCCCCTACCCCACGCCCCCACTGCCCTCCACACTTTTTTTTTTTTTTTTTTACTTTTTTTTTTTACATATTTCTGTGTTGTTTTAGTCAATTCTTACACATATATGTTGCAACCCTCCCCCCCCACCCCGCCTCTCACCCCCTCCCCACCACCAACCCCCCCCCCACTTTTTTTTTTTTTTTTTTTTACATATTTCTTTGTTGTTTTAGTCAATTCTTACACATATATGTTGCCCCCTCCCCCCACCCCCAACCCACTCCCACCTCTCCCCCGCTCTCCCCCACACCTCACCCCCACTTGAAACTTTTTTTTACATATTTCTGTGTTGCTTTTGTCAATTCTTACACATATGTTGCCCCCTCACCACCCCCCCCCCCCCCCCCCCCCCCCCCACACCACACTATAATTTTTTTTATTTATTTTTTTACATATTTCTTTGTTGTTTTAGTCAATTCTTACACATATATGTTGCACCCTCCCCCCAGCCCCCAACTGACTCTCGCCTCTCCCCCCTCCCGCTCACCCAACCCCACCCCCACTTGAAACTATTATTTTTTTACATATTTCTTTGTTGCTTTTGTCAATTCTTACACATATATTGGGCCCAAAACCCCCCACCACCCCCGCCTCTCACCCCGCCCCACTTGATTTTTTTTTTTTACATATTTCTTTGTTGTTTTAGTCAATTCTTACACATGTTGCCCTCCCCACCCCACGCCTCTACCCCATCCCCACCCAAACTTGATTTTTTAATTTATTTTTTTCTTCATATTTTTGGATTGTTTTGCTGAATTATTACATAGCTTCTTACACATATATGTTGCCCTCAGTCACCCCACTATCCACCCCTGCCTCTCTCCTACCCCCACCCCGCACCCCACTCAAAACTCGGATTTTTTTGATTTTTTTTTGATTTTTTTTACATATTTCTGTGTAGTTTTGGTCAGTTCTTACACATAGTTATGTTGTGCTCCCAACCCCACCCCACATTGTTGTAGCCTTGTTTTCTGATGGTATATACTAGCTATAAATTTATTATTCTCCGAAAAATCGAATAGTCGAGCTGCGCTGTTCTCCGACAGCTCTTGTTTTGTTATTTAGTTCGTTTTTAGTAAAGCTGAAACAAAATCACTGTATAGAATACAGAATTGTCTTTCAACTCGTCTTTGAAATAGCCAGCTATCTTAAATACTTTTCCCAAAACAAATAAATTAACAACGTATACTTGGTTTTCTTAGATTTGATCAGTTCGTATGTACTGATATACATACTGATGTACATACTCCTACTCATGTCAGTGTGTTCTTGGGCAAGACACTTTCCCTTAGCCTCGTCCTTAGGGGACGTAAACCGGGCGGTCCCGTGTATCGGTCTATCCTCCGAGCACGTTAAAGAACCATAGGAATCTATTCGATAATAAGAGTAGGGCAGGTTCCCGGATTCCTATGTATCCTTCCCCTCTCTCTGGGCGGCTCTAAATAACCTATACTGTGTTGATGAGCCGTTAAACAACATTCAATTCAATTCATACTGATGTACATACTGATGTACATAATGATGTACATACTGATATATATACTGATGTACATACTGATATACATACTAATGTACATACTGATATACACACTGATATATACTGATATAAACACTGATATATATACTGATATACACACTGATATACAGACTGATATATGTACTGATATATATACTGATATACACACTGATATATATATACTGATATATGTACTGATATACACACTGATATACAAACTGACATTCATACTAATATACACACTGATATATGTACTGATATACACACTGATATACACACTGATATATATATACTGATATATGTACTGATATACACACTGATTTATGTACTGATATACACACTGATATATGTACTGATATATATACTGATATACACACTGATATATATATACTGATATATGTACTGATATACACACTGATATACAAACTGACATTCATACTAATATACACACTGATATATATATACTGATATATGTACTGATATACACACTGATATATGTACTGATATATATACTGATATATGTACTGATATACACACTGATATATGTACTGATATATATACTGATATACACACTGATATATATATACTGATATATGTACTGATATACACACTGACATACATACTGATATACACACTGATATATGTACTGATATACACACTGATATACATACTGATATTCACACTGACATACATACTGATATACACACTGATATACACACTGATATATATACTGACATACATTCTGATATACACACAGATATACACACTGACACATACTGATATATACACTGATATACACACTGATATACACACTGACATACATACTGATATACACACAGATATATATACTGATATACACACTGATATATATATATATATATATATATATATATATACTGATATATGTACTGATATATATACGGATATACACACTGACATACATACTGATATACACACTGATATACACAGTGATATACACACTGACATACATACTGATATTCACACTGACATACATACTGATATACACACTGATATACACAGTGATATACATACTGATATTGACATTGACATACATACTGATGTACACACTGATATACACACTGATAAACACACTGATATATGTACTGATATACACACTGATATACACACTGATATATGTACTAATGTATGTACTGATAAACACACTGATATATGTACTGACATACACACTGATATATGTACTGTTATACACACTGATATACACACTGACATACACACTGACATACATATTGATATACACACTGATATACACACATTGATAATACTAGTATATATTTGTGAGGTTGAAAAATAAACTAAAAGTTGGAATATATGCTATGTTTGAGCAATATGTATTTGTTCCACACAATAAAACAACATTTTAGCTTAAATAATCAATAGAAAATTACAAATAATTCAAGTACAAAGAACAGCCATATAACTTTGTTGCTGTATAATTTTGATTGTATGGTAACATTGTGCATTTAATTGTCCTTGGAAATATTTAACAGTCACCTGTATGGAATCAAATAAAAGCGGGAAGGTATCTTATCATCATGATCATGTTCAGGTTTATTGTTGATAATGTTCCCAATATTTGTGACTTATTATGCAAAATGATATCCAAACCTACATTTTGATTTCAAACATTTGACTACTAAATAGTTCTGCTTGATATACATGTTTCATATTTTAATCTGTTTATTAACATGCATTTTTTCTATTTTTCCTTTTTGGCCAGGTTTTCTGCCTAATGCCCTGTAATCTCTCTAAAAGTTGCGCTCCCTTACCCAATGGGAATGACAAAAGTAAGAGAACGTGACTGGCCATGCATGCATGATATCCCGGTATACCCAACCCACCACGCTTTATAAACATTGTAGCATGAGCCTTAACCAATAGCATTCATACAGATCGAAGTTGTTCAAATATATATAAGAAAGAATACAATGAAATATTTTAACTTGTATGATGCCAACCAATGTTCATTGAATAGAAATAATGGCATATTTTTATGGTATTAAACTACTTGCAAAACATACATATTGTTACAGTTTTGAGTCATATCTTTTTCCCAAATTATCAAAGGACTTTGATGCTATCAGGAATGCTATTGGGCTTCTGCTTAAAGAACTGAAAGAGATTACATGTAAAAACAAGTTCCATATATGTTTGTCTTGAAACATTGGCATGTTTAGTACAGTGTGGTTAACGTATAACAGCTTTTAGAGAAGTAGCTGATGATTGGAGCGGAGCCTTCAGTACTTGGCTGATATTATGTCAAATGTAAATGTTTTACTATTGTAACAGTTGTAGATATAACAGTTCTATCATATATTTTAACCCTTACACTGGTACCCTGACTGTACTACTTAGTGATTACACAGGTACCCTGACTGTACTACCTAGAGATTACACAGATACCCTAACTACTACCTAGTGAGTACACTGGTACGAAGATTGTACTACATAGTGATTACACTGGTACCCTGACTGTATTACCGAGTGATTACACTGGTACCCAGATGTGTTACTGCATGATTACAATGGTACTTTGACAGTATTACTGAGTGATTACACTGGTACACTGACTGTACTACCTAGTGCCTAGTGGTAACATTGGTACCCTAACTGTACTACCTAGTGATTACACTGGTACCCAAACTGTACTACCTAGTGATTACACTGGTACCCAAACTGTATTACCTAGTGATTATACTGGTACCCTGACTATACTACCTAGTGATTACACTGATATCACTACTGTATTACCTAGTGATTACACTTGTACCTAAACTGTATTACCTAGTGATTGCACTTGTACCCAGACTGTATTACCTAGTGATTACACTTGTACCCAGACTGTATTACCTAGTGATTACACTTGTACCATGACTGTAATACCTAGTGATTACACTGGTACCCAAACTGTATTACCTAGTGATTACACTTGTACCCAGACTGTACTACCTAGTGATTACACTTGTACCCAGACTGTATTACCTAGTGATTACACTTGTACCACGACTGTACTACCTAGTGATTACACTTGTACCCAGACTGTATTACCTAGTGATTACACTTGTACCATGACTGTAATACCTAGTGATTACACTGGTACACAAACTGTATTACCTAGTGATTACACTTGTACCCAGACTGTATTACCTGGTGATTACACTGGTACCCAAACTGTACTACCTAGTGAGTACACTTGAACCCTGACTATATTGGCTAGTGATTATACTGGTACCCAGACTGTATTACACAGTGATAACACAGAACCCTGACTGTATTGGTTAGTGATTATACTGGTACCCAGATTGTATTAGCTAGTGATTACACTTGTACCCAGACGACTGTATTACCTAGTGATTACACTTGTACCCAGACTGTATTAGATTACACTTGTACCCAAACTGTACTACCTAGTGATTACACTTGTACCTAAACTGTATTACCTAGTGATTACACTTGTACCCAGACTGTATTACCTAGTGATTACACTTGTACCCAAACTGTATTACCTAGTGATTACACTTGTACCACGACTGTACTACCTAGTGATTACACTGGTACCCAAACTGTACTACCTAGTGATTACACTTGTACCCAGACTGTACTACCTAGTGATTACACTTGTACCCAGACTGTACTTCCTAGTGATTACACTTGTACCCAAACTGTACGACCTAGTTATTACACTTGTACCCAAACTGTATTACCTAGTGATTACACTTGTACCCAGCCTGTACTACCTAGTGATTACACTTGTACCCAAACCTACTACCTAGTGATTACACTTGTACCCAAACTGTATTACCTAGTGATTACACTTGTACCACGACTGTACTACCTAGTGATTACACTTGTACCCAAACTGTACGACCTAGTGATTACACTTGTACCCAAACTGTACTACCTAGTGATTACACTTGTACCCAAACTATACTACCTAGTGATTACACTTGTACCCAAACTGTATTACCTAGTCATTACACTTGTACCACGACTGTACTACCTAGTGATTACACTTGTACCCAAACTGTACGACCTAGTGATTACACTTGTACCCAAACTGTACTACCTAGTGATTACACTTGTACCCAAACTGTACTACCTAGTGATTACACTTGTACCCAAACTGTACGACCCAGTGATTACACTTGTACCCAAACTGTACTACCTAGTGATTACACTTGTACCCAAACTGTACTACCTAGTGATTACACTTGTACCCAAACTGTATTACCTAGTGATTACACTTGTACCCAAACTGTATTACCTAGTGATTACACTTGTACCCAAACTGTACGACCTAGTGATTACACTTGTACCCAGACTGTACTACCTAGTGATTACACTTGTACCCAGACTGTACTACCTAGTGATTACACTTGTACCCAGACTGTACTACCTAGTGATTACACTTGTACTCAGACTGTACTACCTAGTGATTACACTTGTACCCAGACTGTACTACCTAGTGATTACACTTGTACCCAAACTGTACGACCTAGTGATTACACTTGTACCCAGACTGTACTACCTAGTGATTACACTTGTACCCAAACTGTACTACCTAGTGATTACACTTGTACCCAAACTGTATTACCTAGTGATTACACTTGTACCACGACTGTACTACATAGTGATTACACTTGTACCCAAACTGTATGACCTAGTGATTACACTTGTACCCAAACTGTACTACCTAGTGATTACACTTGTACCCAAACTGTGCTACCTAGTGATTACACTTCTACCCAAACTGTACTACCTAGTGATTACACTTGTACCCAAACTGTACTACCTAGTGATTACACTTGTACCCAAACTGTATTACCTAGTGATTACACTTGTACCACGACTGTTCTACCTAGTGATTACACTTGTACCCAAACTGTACGACCTAGTGATTACACTTGTACCCAAACTTGGTACCTAGTGATTAGACTTGTACCCATATTGGCTAGCTTGTATTATCTAGTGATTACACTTGTACCCAGACTGTATGACCTAGTGATTACACTGGTACCCAGACTGTACTATCGAGTGATTACACTGGTACCCAGGCTGTACTACCTAGTTATCACACTGGTACCCAAACTGTACTACTTAGTGATTACACTGGTACCCAGACTGTACGACCTAGTGATTACACTTGTACCCAAACTGTACAACCTAGTGATTACACTTGTACCCAAACTGTACTACCTAGTGATTACACTTGTACCCAAACTGTACGACCGAGTGATTACACTTGTACCCAAACTGTACTACCTAGTGATTACACTTGTACCCAAACTGTACTACCTAGTGATTACACTTGTACCCAAACTGTACTACCTAGTGATTAAACTTGTACCCAAACTGTACTACCTAGTGATTACACTTGTACCCAAACTGTATTACCTAGTGATTACACTTGTACCCAAACTGTACGACCTAGTGATTACACTTGTACCCAGACTGTACTACCTAGTGATTACACTTGTACCCAGACTGTACTACCTAGTGATTACACTTGTACCCAAACTGTACGACCTAGTGATTACACTTGTACCCAGACTGTACTACCTAGTGATTACACTTGTACCCAAACTGTACTACCTAGTGATTACACGTACCCAAACTGTATTACCTAGTGATTACACTTGTACCACGACTGTACTACCTAGTGATTACACTTGTACCCAAACTGTACGACCTAGTGATTACACTTGTACCCAAACTGTACTACCTAGTGATTACACTTGTACCCAAACTGTACTACCTAGTGATTACACTTGTACCCAAACTGTACGACCTAGTGATTACACTTCTACCCAAACTGTACTACCTAGTGATTACACTTCTACCCAAACTGTATTACCTAGTGTTTACACTTGTACTATGACTGTACTACTTAGTGATTACACTTGCACACAAACTGTACGACCTAGTGATTACACTTGTACCCAAACTGTACTACCTAGTGATTACACTTGTACCCAAACTGTACTACCTAGTGATTACACTTGTACCCAAACTGTATTACCTAGTGATTACACTTGTACCACGACTGTACTACCTAGTGATTACACTTGTACCCAAACTGTACGACCTAGTGATTACACTTGTACCCAAACTGTACTACCTAGTGATTACACTTGTACCCAAACTGAACGACCTAGTGATTACACTTGTACCCAGACTGTACCTAGTGATTACACTTGTACCCAAACTGTACGACCTAGTGATTACACTTGTACCCAAACTGTACGACCTAGTGATTACACTTGTACCCAAACTGTACTACCTAGTGATTACACTTGTACCCAAACTGTACGACCTAATGATTACACTTGTACCCAGACTGTACTACCTAGTGATTACACTTGTACCCAAACTGTACGACCTAGTGATTGCACTTGTACCCAAACTGTACTACCTAGTGATTACACTTGTACCCAAACTGTACGACCTAGTGATTACACTTGTACCCAGACTGTATTACCTAATGCTTACACTGGTACCCTGACTCAGGGAGTAAGTATACAGGGAGGAGACATGGGTTCATAAACGCTCTAGCTTATCGATTTATGTTGTCGCGCTAGGACGCCACCATTTACTATTTTATTGATACAGGTAAATCGATTGTAAGCGCGTTACATTTGAAAAGTTAAAATTTCAGCCAACATCTCAAAATAGGCAATTTTTACAGCCTCTTTTTTACGGCTTTCTGTTATAATCAACATCACGAAATTACCTTCTTGACAAAGATAAATATATCTACTATTCACTATTCACTTTTTGTTATTATTAATGCCATTTTTAGCTGGACTGATCAGAGATCAGCAGAGCTTATGCCGTGGTGCGGCGTCCGTCTGTCCGTCTGTCTGTCCGTCTGTCCGTAAACTTTTTTTTGTAGCGACTACTCCTCTGAAACTACTGAATGGATTTTCATGAAACTTTACAGAAATGTTGCCCATGAAGTCTAGTTGATCCTAGCAAAAATTCATGTTGATGTGAAATCCAAGATGGCCGCCAGATCTAAAAATAGGTTTTAAAAAAACAAGTTTGTAGCAACTACTTCTTGAAAACTATAAGTGATATTGATATGGGACTTTTTCTAAAATGATCAGCATGACATGATGTTGGTCCTTGTCGAAAATTGTTTTGATTCGACATTAACCATGGCTGCCAGCAGCCATCTTTGTTTACATAGAGTTATATAATGAAAACTTGTAGCGACTACTCCTCTGAAACTACTTAGCGGATTTTCATGAAACTTCACAGGAATGTTGCTCTTGATGTCTAATTGATCCTAGCAAAATTTCAGGTCGGCCGGAAATTCAAGATGGCCGCCACGGCTAAAAATAATTTTTCAAAATACAAGTTTGTAGCGACTACTTCTTGAAAACTATAAGTGATATTGATATGGGACTTTTTCTAAAATGATCAGCATGATATGATGTTGGTCCTTGTCAAAAATTGTTTTGATTCAAAGTTAAACATGGCTGCCAGCGGCCATCTTTGTTTACATAGAGTTATATAGTAAAAACTTGTAGCGACTACTCCTTTGAAACTACTTGGCGGATTTTCATGAAACTTTACAGGAATGTTGCTCTTAATGTCTAATTGATCCTAGCAAAATTTCAGGTCGGCCAGAAATTCAAGATGGCCGCCACAGCTAAAAATAGATTTTTAAAAAAGAAGTTTGTAGCGACTTATCTTGAAAACTATAAGTGATATTGATATGGGACTTTTTGTAAAATGATCAGCATGACATGATGCTTATCAGAGTGAAACATTATTTTGATTCGACGTTAAACATGGCTGCCAGTGGCCATCTTTCTTTACATAGAGTTATATGATGAAAACTTGTAGCGACTACTTCTCTGAAACTACTTGACGGATTTTCATGAAACTTCACAGGAATGTTGCTCTTGATGTCTTATTGATCCTAGCAAAATTTCAGGTCAGCCGGAAATTCAAGATGGCTGCCATGGCTAAAAATAGATTTTCAAAATACAAGTTTGTAGCGACTACTTCTTGAAAACTATAAGTGATATTGATATGGGACTTTTTCTAAAATGATCAGCATGATATGATGTTGGTCCTTGTCAAAAATTGTTTTGATTCAACGTTAAACATGGCTGGCAGCGGCCATCTTTGTTTACATAGAGTTATATAGTAAAAACTTGTAGCGACTACTCCTTTGAAACTACTTGGCGGATTTTCATGAAACTTCACAGGAATGTTGCTCTTGATGTCTAATTGATCCTAGCAAAATTTCAGGTCGGCCGGAAATTCAAGATGGCCGCCACGGCTAAAAATAATTTTTCAAAAAACAAGTCTGTAGCGACTACTTCCTGAAATCAAAATCGATCAGTAGAGCTTCAAGGTCATTGACCTCTTGTTAATTTGAACAATTTAAAATTTCAGCCGATATCTCAAAAGAGGCATTTTCTTGACCTCTTTTTAGGCTTTGTCTTATAATTACGTGAAATTACCTTCTTGACAAAGATAAATATGTCTACTATTCACTTTTTGTTATTATTAATGCCTAATATAACCCGTAGTCTCGTATTTCGTTTGCAATAGCTATACTCTATACACTGTCATCATTTTTTTTTTTTCACCTTTGTTACACGGAACCGTCTGGTAAAATGTGCTTTTATACATGCAAACAAATATCCGCTCTGTATCAGAGAACACAATGTGCATAAATAATACTTATGTTTACATTTCGCACTTTTTTTGAGTTTGTAAGTGTAATAATTTATAAGAATTTGCTATTTTTCACACACGTGCGCAACAACCAAAAGTAGTCATTTTCACGCAGTAGTGAAACACGCGCGACAACATAAAACGGTCCGTGTCTCCTCCCTGTATACTTACTCTCTGCCTGACTGTACCACCTGATTACACTGGTACCTGTTGATTACACTGGTACCCTGACTATAGTTCCTAGTACACTGGACTATATATGGTATAAACTGATACCCCAATTTTGTTATAAACCATATTGATTATGTTATACATATGATAGCCATATTCATTAGACTTAAAAAGTTGTTTCACCATAAACATCTAGCAGTTTACTGCATGCCTGACTATATATTAGAACTGCATCCAGTCAAATCTAGAAAGCACCTAGCTGCTATAGAACATCTTTATTTGCCTTTGTTCATGAAACAAAAATTGTCGGTTTTGTTATAGTTTATAATGTCAGATTATTAAAGAATACTTACTATTTGTAAATGGTACATGTACACACTGCTTGTAACATTTTGTAGGACCAGGGTACACATGTACACACTGCTTGTAAAATTGAGTAGTACCAGGGTACACATGAACACACTGCTTGTAACATTGTGTATGACCAGAGTACACATGTACACACTGCTTGTAACATTGTGTAGGACCAGGGTACACATGTACACACTGCTTGTAACATTGTGTAGGACCAGGGTACACATGTACACACTGCTTGTAACATTGAGTAGTACCAGGGTACACATGTACACACTACTTGTAACATTGTGTAGGACCAGGGTACACATGTACACACTGCTTGTAACATTGTGTAGGACCAGGGTAAACATGTACACACTGCTTGTTACAGTGTGTAGGATCATGGTACATGTACACACTGTTTGTTATTCCCCCGCTTTCACAAAGTGAAGTGGGGGCTATATAGAAATCACGCTGTCCGTAATGTCGCATCTATTTGTGTCCCATCTCGTCCCATAGCACATTTTTGTCCCGTTGTGTCCTGTAACATATTTTTGTCCTATCACGTCGCATCGCATTCCTTAAGACATTTTTAGCTCTACTGACCAAAGGCACTTTTGCCTTGTTAACACGATAGAGCCTTCAGTTTTCATCCGATCTTTTTCAAGCTTAACCAGATTGTTGATATCAATGAAAGCTCGGACGAGTTTGAAAACCAGCCAGTTTGGACCAGTAGCACTGGAGTTATGGCCCTTGATTTAGTTAAAATTGCTATATTTTGCCTCGTTAACACGATAGAGCCTTCATTTTATATCCCATCTTTACCAAGCTCTACAAGATTGTTAATATCAATGAAAGCTTGGACGAGTTTGAAAACCAGCCAAATCTGACTATTTACACAGGAGTTATAGCCCTTGATTTTTGTAAATATGCAATATGCTATATTGGGATCTTGGGTCAAACTCATGGTTTCCGCTCAATAACTTTTGTTAGGAATGAGGTATTGTGATGAAACTTGCAGGGTAGGTAGCTTATATGGAAAGGAAGGTTGGGATTGCATTTGGGGCCACTGGGTCAAGGTTGCTTTACTAAACATAGAAAAATAGTTTCCGCTCAATAACTTTGTTTGGAGTGAGGTATTGTGATTAAACTTGCTAGATAGGTAGCTTATATGGAAAGGAAGGTTGGGATTGCATTTTGGGCCACTGGGATCAAGGTCAAGGTCATTGTTACTAAAAATAGAAAAAATGGTTTCTGCTCCGTAACTTTTGTCATGAGTAAGGTAACACAATTTTTGTCGAGCCTGTTTACGGATCTTGACTTAGCGATCACAATGTCGTCCGGGTGTATGTTTGTCAGTCCGTTAGTCCGTTCATCCGTTCGTCCATGCGTCCGATTTTCATTTCTTTGATATCTTAATATCTTCCTTGTTACATGCAGGATTTTTACCAAATTCAACCAAAATATTCATTTTATGGATCCAACGTCATGTACATAATTTTCGGGTCGCTGTGACTTACTATCGATGAAAAATAGAGGTCACGTCCGGTCTCCGCTACGACATGCGTATCTTGCTTCTTTCTTGAAGGATTTTCACCAATCTTCACCAGAATGTTCCTTATATACATCTAACATCACATGCAAAATTTCAGGTCATTGTGACCAACTTTCCACAAAATAAAGGTCACGTCCAGCCACTGCTACGACATGCATATCTTGCTTCTTTCTTACAGGATTTTTAGCAAACTTCACCAGAATGTTCCTTATATGCATTTAACATCATGTGCAAAATTTCGGGTCACTGTGCCCTACTTTTGATGAAATATAGGTCAAGTCAGGATTTTTACCAAACTTCACCAGAATGTTCCTTATATGCATCTAACATCATGTGCAGAATTTTGTGTCGCTATGACCTACTTTTCACAAAATATAGGTCTCTGCTACGACATGCATCTCCCACTGTTAATGACATTAATTTAATATCTTTTGGGGTTGACATTGATGTTGGTCAAATAAAAATCTGGACCGGTATAATAGGGCTCGACATGTATGCTGCGGTCTTCTAGTTTAAAAGAAGTACTGATGGGAATTTTATGATGACGACCCTTGATATAAGAGCCATTTTAGCCAGTAGAGCGTCCACAGGCCCTCTTGGGCCTCTTGTTATTACTTGCATTTCTCAAACAGTTTTGAATGGGTTGTTCCCAAACTTCATGTCCGTAATGTTGTGTCCCGTAACACATTTTTGTCCAGTCGCATCGTGTCCCATAATACATTTCTATTACTTGCATTTCTCAAACAGTTTTGAATGGGTTGTTCCCAAACTTCATATACACTTAACAACTCCCTCTACATCCTGTAGCATTGTTGCTTGCCTAATTTATTAAAGAATTATGGTACTTTTCTTTTACTTAGAATTTTCCACCGAATATTGTATAATGTCCAACATTTTTTAATCTAGTATTGTCCTGTAACACATTTTTCTCAAATTGATTGTTCCCAAACTTCATGTAAACATAACAACTAATGACCTTATATCCCTCTACATCACACATTGTTGATTGCCAAATTTATTACGGAATTATCGCCCTTTGTTTGACATAGATTTTTCCACTCTAATATTGTATACTGTAATTTATACTTGCATTTCTCAAACAGTTTTGAATGGATTTTTCCCATACTTCATATACGCATTATATGTCGCAGTTCATGGATATCTAACAGGTAGATAGATGTTGCATTGTTCGGCCGGTTAGCTCAGTCGGTAGAGCATCGGAACGGTAGTCCGAAGGTACAGGGTCGAGCCCCGGTCTGGCAGCACATTGTTCTAGTCCTGTGACATTTGGCGCCCAATGTGGGGCCAGACCGGAGCTCGAACCCGGTACCTTCGGACTAGCGTTCTGATGATCTACCGACTGAGCTAACCGGCTTGACAATGAAACATCAATCTACCAGTTAGATGACATACTCCACCTACAGACTGAAATTCGTCCTCGAATTTCCATGGGTACAGAGAATCATTTCGAATGTTTCTCGGAGATTACTCAGTCATGGTCTCGTCGTGGTCGCCATTGTCGAACTGGGTTCATATTAAACAAACCGTAGGGTTCTTAATTATTTATTTCCGAGTTCTCTTGATATATAAAAGAGAGCCAGAGGGTTCACAATAAATCTCTTAATAGCAATAGTATGCTGGAAGTGACAGAATACCAAAGGTTGCTACATATAAGAGTTGCCTGTTGTTGTCAGCTATCAGGGAGGGAATGCCAGAGAGTAAGATATTATAGGCGCGAAAGAGTTGAGTTCTTCATGCAAGTTAGTTAGCATAACTCACCAATAACTCACTCACTCACTACACACACAATAATATACAGATATACCAGAGTTCTGCATGTAGCGCAACATGTCAAGCTATAAATAGAATGGAATGTGCTATAATTAGAAAGGTGAAGTATATTTATCCACACCGCAACATTGGTCCCAGGTAGTTGCACAGGAATAGTATTCTGTAAACAAAACATAACAGATGCAACATCGGGCGACAATAACAACTGATGACCTTGATAAGGCCAGAAAAAAAAATACCTGTGTTTCTGGTTACCCGACCGTCCCTAATATTTTGCGCCGACCCTACAGTTTTTTATCAAAAATAAAAAAAATACGAAAAAGCTGAAACGGTAATGAACGAAAATATTGAGTACGAAACATGCGCTAAAAACATGGCCGCCTCCAAGGTGCACTGCGCGTCCGTTTTGGCTATTAGTATTGGAAAACGCAGCCATGGGACAGAGCAGAAGTTATGATAAACATTAATTATTGTTCTTCCAATACCATCCAGCCTCAGGAAAATTATAAAATTCAATCGTATGTAAACTCGTAATGGCAGAAAATATGTGTTTTCAATTATTTTATTCAAAACAAACAAGTTAAGAAGATATCATGAGGTTGTTTGCCTTCTCTCCTTGTAAAATCACTACAAATTAACTCTTAACAAAGTTAAAGATACCTTTAACATCGTCCAAACCACATGGGTAAAAAAAAAAAAGAAAAAAAAAAAAGAAAAGAAAATATTTACCGACCTACCTACCCTATTTTTTTCAGCTGAGTAACCAGAAACACAAGTTGTTTTTTTTCTGGCCTAATGTCCCTCTACATCATAAATTGTTGATGCCTAATTTAGTCCCCTACTGGTGTGTCACGGGAGGGGACTTCATGTTTGCACCAGTTTGGATGTATTGTACATGTACATATGTACACCAACAAACATTTCGATATTTCACAATAAGGGTAACACTATGTAGTCTATGCCTGCCTCACTGCGCATGTAACACCAGTTAAATTATGTTATAAACAATTTTATAAAATGTTTTTATTTTAAAGCTGTGGTTGTCCGGGGACAAAGTTTGTACAGCTCTTTAATGTGCCAGGTTCCCTGCCAGGACTTGAACCTGGATCTCTTTTCTCGAAAGAAAAACATGCTTCCTTACGCTACAGATCAGGTCGAAAACCAGCTATATCAGACCAGTAGCACCAGAGTTATGGCCCTTTCAGTTACGGAAAAATGCCTTACCTAGCCTTGTGAACACTCTAGCATCTTCATTTTAAATTTGATGTTTACCAAACTTTGTCAGTGGCTTTATATCAATAAAAGCTTGAACAAGTTCGAAAACCAGCCAAATCGAACCAGTAACACTAGAGTTATGGCCCTTGATTTACTGCCATCTTTTACACTGCCATCTTTTACATAATTATAGACATATCAGGAAAAGCTTAAAAAAAAATCTCTTTTCTGAAACTATAAAAGCCAAAGGTTCAATATTTTGCATTTACCATAAGCTTATGGTCCCCTTCTTTATTTGTTCAAATGGTGGCCCTGGGGTCACATGTTTTACATAGACTTATATAGGAATAAAACTTAAAAAATCTTCTCTGAAACGACAAGAGCCAAAGGTTTAATATTTTGCATTTACCATAAGCTTATGGTCCTCTTACAAGTTTGTTCAAGTTTGTTCAAATGGTGATCCTGGGGTTAATTTTGGCCCCGCCTCAGGGGTCACATGTTTTACATAGTTTTATATAGGAAAAACAACATCTTTTCTGAAACTACAAAAGCCAAAGTTTTAATATGTTGCATTTACCATAAGGTTGTGGTCCTCTACCTAGATTGTTCAAATGATGACCATAGGGTCCAATTTGGCTCTGCCCCAGGGGTCACATATTTTACATCGCCGTTCTGAAATTACAAGAGCAAAAGGTTTAATATTTTGCATTTACCATAAGCTTATGCTCCTTTAACAAGTTTGTTTAAATTGTGGCCCTGGGGTCAAATTTGTAACAGTGTGTAGGACACTGTTTGTAACTATGTGATACTATTATTG
Organism: Cyrtodaria siliqua; assembly: GCA_037043455.1. Classification (NCBI taxonomy): domain Eukaryota; kingdom Metazoa; phylum Mollusca; class Bivalvia; order Adapedonta; family Hiatellidae; genus Cyrtodaria; species Cyrtodaria siliqua. The sequence goes on from JAWPHD010014830.1 coordinate 38,307, forward strand.
TGACCAGTAGATCAAGCCACACCAGTCTTGTTCTATCTAGATTGGACATAAACTTCATTAGCTGGCTGATGGTAGATCCACCTACACCAGTCTTGTTCTATCTAGATGGGACATAAACTTCATTAGCTAGCTGATGGTAGATCCACCTACACCAGTCTTGTTCTATCTAGATGGGACATAAACTTGATTAGCTAGCTGATGGTAGTTCCACCTACACCAGTCTTGTTCTATATAGATTGGACATAAACTTGATTAGCTAGTAGATGGTAGATCCACCTACAGCAGTCTTGTTCTATCTAGATTGGACATAAACTTCATTAGCTAGCTGATGGGTAGATCCACCTACACCAGTCTTGTTATATCAAGATGGCACATAAACGTGATTAGCTAGCTGATAGTAGATCCACCTACACCAGTCTTGTTCTATCTAGATGGGACATAAACTTGATTAGCTAGCTGATGGTAGATCCACCTACACCAGTCTTGTTATATCTCGATGGCACATAAACGTGATTAGCTAGCTGATGGTAGATCCACCTACACCAGTCTTGTTATATCTATAGATGGCACATAAACTTGATTAGCTAGCTGATAGTAGATCCAACTACACCAGTCTTGTTATATCAAAAATAGAACCACCATCCACACCAGTCACCAGTGAATAGAGAACTGATGTACACATAGTTGTATACGTTACTGATGTAGTCTCAGTTGTATACAGTACTGATGTACACACATTTGTTATACAGAACTGATGTACACACAGTTGTATACAGTACTGATGTACACACAGTTGTATAAAGTACTGATGTACATACATTTGTTATACAGAACTGATGTACACACAGTTGTAAACAGTACTGATGTACACACATTTGTTATACAGAACTGATGTACACGCATTTGTATAGAGAACTGATGTACACACAGATATGTACACACATTTAAATAAAGAACTGATGTACAAACATTTGTGTAGAGAATTGAGTTACACATACTTATTTGTTTTGCACTGACCTATATAGAGAACCACAAGGCACAGAGCTCTCATGAATGTATTACATGAAGCATCAGCTCACGATTTGGGTAAATGCTGACCCTGGGGTCAAATCTGGCTCCACCCCAGAGGTCACAGTTTTATATAGTTATATAGGAAAATCTTTAAAAAATCTTGTTCTCTGTAACTATTTGAGCTAGAGGTATACTATTTGCCTGTAACATAAGCCTATGGGCCTCGACCAAGTTTTTGTGTCACCTGCGTAGCTAGGCAGACAATTAGGGATCACTTTGTCTGTCATCTGTCATCCATTGTCGTCTGTCGTCCATCATCCATCCGTCACACTTTAACCTGCAGCCTAACCTTGGCTATAACTTGAACAGTATTTGACCTATGTTCATGAAACTTCACACACATCTTCATCTTAACCAAAAGAATGTTGTTACACATGTCCAATAACTCTGACTTTCATTTTGACAGAGTTATGCCCCTTTTCATAAAACTTTAACCGGCAACCTAACCTGGCTCATAACTTGGCATATATTTGGCAGAGTTATGCCCCTTTTATAAACCATTAACCTGCAGCCAAACCAAGCTCATAACTGGCCATAACATAAAAAGTATTTGACTTATGTTCATGAAACTTCACACACATATGCATCTTATCACAAGGCATAGTGTTACTCATGATCAATAAATCTGACTTTCATTTCAGCATAGTTATACCCCTTTTCATAAAACTTTAACCTGAAACCTAACCAAGCTCATAACTGGCCATAACATGAAAAGTATTTGACCTATGTTCATGAAAATTCACACACATCTTCCTATTAACCAAAGGAATGTTGTTACACATGTCCAATAACTCTGACTTTCATTTTAACAGAGTTATGACCCTTTTCATAAAACTTTAACCGGCAACCTAACCTGGCTCATAACTTGGCAGATATTGACCTGTGGTCATGACACTTTATACAGTTCTTCATTATCAATTATCCAATGCAGATTTATCCCTTGCCAAGTTCTTCATTATCAGTTATCCAATGCAGATTTATCCCCCTTTTCATAAATTTTAACATAATTTAAATCTTCATAATTAATGAAGTATTGCACCCCTGTTTTCAAACTTTATTGTTAGATTGTCTTTTCTGAAATACACACATGGCAGGCGACACCGTTGAGGTTCAAATTGTGACCCCAGAGTGAACACCCTTGAGGTTCGAATTGTGACCCCAGAGTAAACTTTGACCCCGCTCCAGTTTTACATAGAGTTGTATAGTAAAATCTTTATAAAATCTTCTTCTCCAAAACTGCAAGAACTAGAGGTCTAATATATTGCATGTAGCATAAGCCTATTGTCCTCTACCAAGTTCGCTCCAATGGTGACCCCAGGGTCAGATTTGACCTTGGCCCAGGAGTCGAATGCTTTTGCATAGACAATATAATGAAATAATAAAAAAATCTTCTTTTCTAAAACAAAAAGACATGGAGCTCTCAAATATATTGCATATAGCATAGTCTTAAATCTTTGATCCTCTACCAAGTTTGTTCAAGAGGTGACCCTGGTGTCAAATCTGGCCCCGTCCCAGGGGTCCCAGTTTAACATTAAAAAAAAAATTCTCTGAAACTTCATGAGCTAGAGGTCTAATATTTTGCATGTACCATAAACTTATGGTTATATATCCAGTTTGTTCAAATCTAAACCATGGGGTCAAATTTGGCCTCACCCTAAGAGTCAAATATTTTACATACTTACTTGTATAGGGAGCAATTTTAAAATATTTTATTTTTTGAAACCACAGTTATTCACTTACTTAGCATAAACAGATGGATACAATCTTTCAACTAGTATGGCCCCCCGTGTCTAAAATAATACTCATGTGACTGTATCACTATATAAAGGACAATGTAAAAATCATGCTCAAATTCAGGGTACAAAGGTCTTCTTTTTTTCTTTTTTTTCATGAAAACATAACATTGAGTAGAACTATTGATTTTCATCAAACTGCATCAAACTTTTGATTTAAAGACTTCATACCAATAGTTACATGTCTTTACCAATATTTAAAGGCCAAGGTCACAGTGAAGTTCAAATTCTAAGTTAAAACGTAATTTTCACACAACACAAAAAACAAACATTGGTATATAATTGTTTTGTTTATTCCTGTTTCTTTATCAAACTGAGATATATATATCATAACAATAGTCATGTGCCCTTGCCAATATATGTCATGGTCACGGGCGAGGTCAAATTTTCGTTTAAAACATTGTTTTTTGGTAAAAAAAACCCTCTTAATATTCCTTGAAAAATAATATTGCTTCATAAAACTTTGGATGTATATATACAGTATCACAATAGCCACATCACCACATATAAAGGTCAAGGTCATAAGCTTCAGTTAAAAAGCCATTATTAGCTCTACTGTCCGTTTCTACTGAAACTACTAGGGCAAATATTCCAGTATTATGCATGTATTCTTATGGTCCTATGTATATATGTATATATATATCAAGTTTGACCTGTTGTTGTTTTTGTTGTTTTGTTGTTGTTGTCGTCGTCGTAGATGTCATTGATGATGAAAAGACAGTGTTACAAGTCACACATTTTTATGAGCATGGCGGAATCAATTTTGAACAAAATGGGAAATAAGTGTCTACATCGCGGGAAATAAACACCACCAAAATATTCTTCTATGATGTTGCTTTACAGCTGATACTTAGTTATTTGTCATCAGATTGACAGAATACATAACCAACTTCATCTATTGTTACATGAGCCATTTACCAGTAGAGACAGAATACATGAGACATGTTAACCATTAGAGACAGAATACATAACCAACTTCATCTATTGTTACATGAGCCATGTTAACCAGTAGTGACAGAATACATAACCAACTTCATCTATTGTTACATGAGCCATGTTAACCAGTAGTGACAGAATACATAACCAACTTCATCTATTGTTACATGAGCCATGTTAACCAGTAGTAAACAGAATACATAACCAACTTCATCTATTGTTACATGAGCCATGTTAACCAGTAGTGACAGAATACATAACCAACTTCATCTATTGTTACATGAGCCATGTTAACCAGTAGTGACAGAATACATAACCAACTTCATCTATTGTTACATGAGCCATGTTAACCAGTAGTGACAGAATACATAACCAACTTCATCTATTGTTACATGAGCCATGTTAACCAGTAGTGACAGAATACATAACCAACTTCATCTATTGTTACATGAGCCATGTTAACCAGTAGAGACAGAATACATAACCAACTTCATCTATTGTTACATGAGCCATGTTAACCAGTACAGACAGAATACATAACCAACTTCATCTATTGTTGCATGAGCCATGTTAACCAGTAGTGACAGAATACATAACCTACTTCATCTATTGTTACATGAGCCATGTTAACCAGTACAGACAGAATACATAACCAACTTCATCTATTGTTACATGAGCCATTTACCAGTAGAGACAGAATACATGAGACATGTTAACCAGTAGAGACAGAATACATAACCAACTTCATCTATTGTTACATGAGCCATGTTAACCAGTACAGACAGAATACATAACCAACTTCATCTATTGTTACATGAGCCATGTTAACCAGTAGAGACAGAATACATAACCAACACTTCATCTATTGTTACATGAGCCATGTTAACCAGTACAGACAGAATACATAACCAACTTCATCTATTGTTACATGAGCCATTTACCAGTAGAGACAGAATACATGAGCCATGTTAACCAGTAGTGACAGAATACATAACCAACTTCATCTATTGTTGCATGAGCCATGTTAACCAGTACAGACAGAATACATAACCAACTTCATCTATTGTTACATGAGCCATGTTAACCAGTAGTGACAGAATACATAACCTACTTCATCTATTGTTACATGAGCCATGTTAACCAGTACAGACAGAATACATAACCAACTTCATCTATTGTTACATGAGCCATTTACCAGTAGTGACAGAATACATAACCTACTTCATCTATTGTTACATGAGCCATGTTAACCAGTACAGACAGAATACATAACCAACTTCATCTATTGTTACATGAGCCATGTTAACCAGTACAGACAGAATACATAACCAACTTCATCTATTGTTACATGAGCCATGTTAACCAGTAGTGACAGAATACATAACCTACTTCATCTATTGTTACATGAGCCATGTTAACCAGTACAGACATAATACATAACCAACTTCATCTATTGTTACCTGAGCCATTTACCAGTAGAGACAGAATACATGAGACATGTTAACCAGTAGAGACAGAATACATAACCAACTTCATCTATTGTTACATGAGCCATGTTAACCAGTAGTGACAGAATACATAACCAACTTCATCTATTGTTACATGAGCCATGTTAACCAGTAGAGACAGAATACATAACCAACTTCATCTATTGTTACATGAGCCATGTTAACCAGTACAGACAGAATACATAACAAACTTCATCTATTGTTACATGAGCCATTTAACCAGTACAGACAGAATACATAACCAACTTCATCTATTGTTGCATGAGCCATGTTAACCAGTACAGACAAAATACATAACCAAATTCATCTATTGTTACATGAGCCATGTTAACCAGTAGAGACAGAATACATAACCAAATTCATCTATTGTTACATGAGCCATGTTAACCAGTAGAGACAGAATACATAACCTACTTCATCTATTGTTACATGAGCCATGTTAACCAGTAGAGACAGAATACATAACAAACTTCATCTATTGTTACATGGGCCATGTTAACCAGTAGAGACAGAATACATAACCAACTTCATCTATTGTTACATGAGCCATGTTAACCAGTAGAGACAGAATACATAACAAACTTCATATATTGTTACATGAGCCATGTTAACCAGTAGAGACAGAATACATAACCAACTTCATCTATTGTTACATGAGCCATGTTAACCAGTAGAGACAGAATACATAACCAACTTCATCTATTGTTACATGAGCTATGTTAACCAGTAGAGACAGAATACATAACCAACTTCATCTATTGTTACATGAGCCATGTTAACCAGTACAGACAGAATACATAACAAACTTCATCTATTGTTACATGAGCCATTTAACCAGTAGAGACAGAATACATAACCAACTTCATCTATTGTTGCATGAGCCATGTTAACCAGTACAGACAAAATACATAACCAAATTCATCTATTGTTACATGAGCCATGTTAACCAGTAGAGACAGAATACATAACCTACTTCATCTATTGTTACATGAGCCATGTTAACCAGTAGAGACAGAATACATAACCAACTTCATCTATTGTTACATGAGCCATGTTAACCAGTAGAGACAGAATACATAACAAACTTCATCTATTGTTACATGAGCCATGTTAACCAGTAGAGACAGAATACATGAGACATGTTAACCAGTAGAGACAGAATACATAACCAACTTCATCTATTGTTACATGAGCCATGTTAACCAGTAGAGACTATACAGACCCTCTCAGGCCTCTTGTTTGATCTGGACATTCTCTATAACCTGTTCTTGTCTTCACCAAACTTGCATATCTACACCTAATTTAGTAGTGTTAAGTCATACATTCTGGAACAAGACCCCAGAAGGCAACACATGTGCTCCAGGAAGCACCCATCTAGTCATAGTTAAAAAATATATTATATCACTGTATCTGTATTTCAAGCATACCCATCCATATACAACCTTTAACAGACAAACATAATTCTAAAAACTGTGATAACGGGCATTAGGTTTTGTAGCTAAGATAGTATTTTGGATCACTCCGGATATATTACTCAGTAGTCTGAAATGTGAGTGCATCTAGTGCTCGCCAAGTTTCATCAAGATGTGCAGGATATATAGCTGTTTGTTTTAAAATGCGAGACTATTATAGAGGTGGTTTACTGCGTGACTTTAGATCCTGGTTACATTTAGAAATCTTTGAATATGGTAAATTGTACGTTTTTTTTTAACTAAATGTAAAGTTGAGTCTGAATCATTTCAATCAGCTAAGAATGCTTTGTTAAACTAACTTAAAAATGCACTTAATATTATCAATATGTGTAACTGTAACATTTATAAAATAGTTTTGATTATACAATGTTATCTTGTTTTTATATAATATAGTAGCACATAATATTTATCTACAAGTTAGTAAAGTTATTCTTATTTGAAGAATTGTGGATTTTATCATTTTTGACTGGTTATTTTTCTTATTCAGATTTTCTGTCTCCAACCATTCTCCACCATGAAGACAAAAAAGAGACCACAGTCTCACAAACACGAACGTGAAAGCATTACCAGTCCACATAAAGACCTCAACATCTGAATTGGTGCTACTTTTCGACAAACAACAACTGGAGTAAGCACAAAATGGGATATTTTCTCTTTGAAATATATATTTGCTGAATGCGTTTTCTATTTTTACACATAAGCTCTGCTGAAGATGTGTGTGTGTGTGTTTTTGTAAAAATAATAAATAACAATTACAATTTAGTATAGGTTTTCTATTAAACACGATTTTAATTAACTTGTATTAATTTATGTCACCAATTAGGGTAAAACTAAATTCTCTGTTGAGTATTAGTTATTATATGTTGTATGGTGGGAATGTATGATTCATGTGAAAGTAATATATAGAACATGTCACATGGCTGACATGGGCCTTGTCATAAAGTATGAGGTGGACATCCAACAAGCTCACAAGTGAAGGCATGCCATTAATAATAAGATGGGATGGACATCCAACAAACCCACAGCTGAAGACATGTCATTAATAATGTGGTGGGATGGACATCCAACACACCCACAAGTGAAGACATGTCATTAATAATTTGATGGGATGGACATCCAACAAGCTCACAAGTGAAGACATGACATTAATAATAAGATGGGATGGACATCAGTGAAGACCTGTCATTAAAGTTGTTATAGTAGTTATAGTTGTGATGGGGTGGACATACAACAGACCCACAAGGGAAGACATGACATTCATAATGGGATGGTGTGGACATCAAACAAACCCACAAGTGAACACATGGCATTAATAATGTGATTGGGTGGACATCCAATAAACCCACAAGTGAAAACATGATATTAATAATGTGATGGGGTATCCAACAAATCCGCAATGATATTTTTTTTAGATTGGCAAATGTCGTTTGGCGAGCGGGCATACTCATAGTTCAATATCTTTTTTTAAGAATGAGGTATTGCAACAAAACTTGCTGGGTAGGAAGCTTATATGAAGAGGAAGCTTGGGATTGCATTTGGGGTCACTGAGGTCAAGGTCAAGATCGTCAAGATCGCTGTTACTAAAAATAGTAAAACGTTTTCCCCTCAATAGCTTTTGTTAGGAGTGAGATAATGCAAGGAAACTCGCTATGTATGGAATTGAAGCTTGGAATTGCATTTGAGATCACTGGGGTTTTCACTCAGTAAGGATTGAGATATTGCAACGAAAGTTTCTGTGTATGTAGCTTATGTGGTAAGAAAGCTTGGAATTGCATTTCAGGTCACTGGGGTCAAGGTCAAGGTTGCTGTTACAAAAATAAATTTAAAAATAGTTTCCGCTCAATAGCTTTTGTTATGTATGAGATATTGGGACAAAACTTGTGTAGCTAGCTTATATGGAAAGAAAACTTAGGATTGCATTTGATGTCACTGGGGTCAAGGTCAGTGTTTCTTAAAATAGAAAAGTGGTCTCTGGGCATTAATTTTAGTTAGGAATGAGATATTAAAACAAAACTTGGTGTGTATGTATCTGATATAGAAAGGAAGCTTGGATTGCATTTTAGCTCACTGGGGTCAAGGTCCCTGTTACTAAAAATAAAAAAAGGTTATGGTCTGTAACTCTAGAATGAGATACTTGCTTTATAGGTAGCTTATATGGACAGAAAGCTCTTGGGAATGCATTTGAGGTTACTGGGTCAAGGTCAATAGAAAATCGTTTACTGGCAATAACTGGCAGAAAGTTCGTAGAAAGCTTATGGAAAAGCTGGTTTTCGTAGACTGTCCAAGATCTTATTTTAAGCATACTAATTTACTTAATAATTATTGGTTGCATGTTTTCCCTAATGTGTTCCTTTATCATGAACACTAGCCCTTTTATGAAATAGTTGATAATACACATAATCAGCAGTAAAACATCTGTGGGTTTGTTTATATAGCTTATGAAACTTTTTTCTGTTTAATTTTTTTCCCCCCAAATTCATTTGTTTGCTTTAAATTAAGGTACATGTATTTTGTTTGTTCACTTCGTCAAATGTTTGATGACAGTTCTGTTTCTGTATTTTAGATGCAAATCAAGATGCAATATTATAATGTATAGAATATATTATTGTTTTGTATGTTTGTTGAATACTTATATTTGTATAATGTATAAAGGATCTTTTTGAAGATGCAAGAGCAACCAAATGATTTTGAAGTTTTTTAAACACTTCTGTGCTTCTGGTATCTTTTTTCATGCATTCAATTTTCATATGAAATTTATAATACCGGTTATTTTATTTAGCTTTTGTGTCATTGTTTATTTTACAGGCATAATGTTTTATCACACTGTAGAATTAATGTAATCTTTCATCACACGTAAATGTGTGCCTAGTATGTTGTGTCTATTTCTTCTCTAAGAAGTGTTTTTTGGCTGTTTTCATTGAAATAAGAATGTTGTAGAGTCAGGCCATAGCTATAATTTAATTAAATGTTTCAGATGTTCACCTTACTTGATTTGAAAGTTTGTTTTAATATAATGTATTAAATATAACAAAAACTCAAGTTTTTTAACATGTTATATTTAGTAAACTACAATACTAAAATAATTGCATTGTGGACTTTGTATTTCAGCGAGTTTACACAATAACAATCAGTATATAACAATCAGTATCTATTGAATTTTACCAAATCATTTCAATAAAATCATGAAAGATGTTGACAGTGGGTAAAAGTTACAAATGTGTTACAGAGTGAGCCCGTAGCGGTGGCACACCGAGGCAGTTGCCTCCATTGAATTCCGGTAAGGTACATACTTTACATAATACACTTCAGTAGTGACACTGAATGAGTTAATATTGTTTAATGGCTCATCAACACATTATGGGTTTAGAACCACCCCAGAGATATGGGAAGTATACGTAGGAATACAGAAACTCTTACTAGTACATATGGTTCTTTAACATGCTTGGAGGATAGACTCTGTACACCTGTGTTGATCTGGGAGGAAAATTTAAATACAGACCCAGGATGTACACAGCATGCCATGTTGACATTCCATCCGACGGAGGCCAATGGAAATTGTCTTGCCAAACAACACATCAAGGAAATTCAGTGGTGCCGGTGAGGCTGGAACCCAGGTCCTCTGGTTTCAGGTGCACCGTGCTACCCACTGGGCCACGCCAGCTCCCGATAAATGTTCATTCATTGACAAGCAAATATCATGCTTACAACAGAAAACATTGTCTGGGAAATGGGAAGGGATAGGTGGTGTGGGGAAGGTTTATGCCACTGGACAACCAAAATAAACAGTTTTACCTCGGTTAAATTTCAGGATTAGCTACGGCCTGAGAGTAATGCTTGATAAATAAATAAGCGGGGTGGGTATAAATAAGTAATAACCAGTTAATGGTATCTGAGCCACTTAATTTGGTAAAAGTTTGTGTACCATACAGATTTTGGATGCATTCAACAATGTGCATAATTAGCTTATATATTTAAGAGTTATGGCCCTTGTTTTATATGGCTTAAATGGTATCAAATTTTCACTTTAGCTCAAGTTGTAACTATCGTTAGACTGTGTCTCCTGTACTAAATTTGTTGTCATATTTACATGATTAAGGTCATGCAGTTTTTGTGTCGTCAAATTCATGGTTGTGTGTTCAAGTGCAAAATTCTGGATTTTGTGTTGTCATGAATGTGTAATTTGTGTGTCTGGTCCATATCTTCTGAACCTTTTGAGATAATGGGGTGACACTGTGTATGTATCCTCACTTGACAGTGTTCCACCAAAATTGGGGTCACAGTCATGTTTAAAGGGACACACGGCAATCTTCAAGAGTTTATCAGGCATTGTCGTTAGCGTATCGATTTATTTATCCAGTATCATTTTGTCTTTAAACATGCTTGCATATAATTAAATAAGAATTTAGAGTTTTCATTTTTTCGTCTTATTCTCCCATACGTTTAATTATATAATTAGTGCAATATAATCAACCGTTAATAATACGCTAAAACAATTTTCTTTCAATGATTCTGATAATATTAATGATTGAACAAGTCATGTAAAAAAAAAAAATAACGGGACGCCGCGAGTTTTTGTTAAAATCAAGATTGCCGTGTGTCCCTTTAAGGTAATGGATCATTCCAGGTCATAATTAGTCTATTTAACTTCATGTACCACTCCAGATAATGGGATGAACATTCAATTGGCAGTGTGTGTCATACAACAAATGCAGGGTTTTATGTTCAGTCATGTTTATGTTTGGTCAAGCAATTTTCCTTACTGTTAATTAACCCTTAAAGAAGCCACTTGCCATATAACGGCAGAACCATTTATCAAAACTCTACCCAGGTGTTCAGGTCATATAATAATGTATATGTGCCAATTAAAAGTATAGGTTTACGGATTCTTAAAATACCTGTGATGGAATGAATATGCATAAAATGACTTATGTGTTGGTAACTCTTAATTCGATGTTCCAGTTTTAGGGTTTGCCCTGGCTGGTTAAAGCCTTTTATATTGTGTTTGGAACCTCGTCATCAGTAAGTCAAGAAACAGTGTATATCTGTTGTTAAATTCGGCTGTTGTTGTAGGGATAGTTTCTTTAACAGCCTGATAATGAGATGAAACTGGCTGAGTATATCGTAGCCACGAGATGTTGCGACATGTACAAATTTAGTGCAGTATGTTGCGACATGTACACATTTAGTGCAGTTTTAGTGCCTAGTGCTGACTTTTGAAGTGGGACTGTAATTCGGACTTTGCTTGCCTAAAAGGAATATAAAAGACATCAATAAAAATAGAAGGGAAAAATCTAGTGTTTTGGATGGGGATACTAATGTTATACCAAGTGTATAGGTTAATTTGGTCTGATTATTGATTGGATATATCCAACAAATTGTAACCACAAGATGATACTACATGTATTTTTTGTTGCTTTTTGTTTACAAGCTGTTAACTTCATGAGAAAATGATCCTATGAATTGAAACTATATTTCTTGTTGCAGTCTGTTTACTGCTGTTTGTTGACAAACTTTGTGAGGAAACGATCATGTGAAATTGAGGCAATTTTTCTTGTTGCTGTTTGTTACAAACTGTGTGTAACTTTGTGTGGAAAATCCTACTTTATCTTGTATTGTTATTTTAATATTTATTTATTTTGTAATTAGTAAAAGGAAGCATTTCAGGATGTGTTTGTTATCATGAATTTTCTTTACAATAATAATGGTATATTAACAGATTAATGTGTAGTCATTTGATTGTTTAATCGTGTGACTTTGGGTGAGTGTGTGATCTGACCCTCTTGTGAGTGCATTTCATGTGACTTCATAATCATGTGACATAAAATTAAAATTACAAAAGCCTGTGATATCTGTATATATTTTATTTTTTATGTTGATTTTGTATAGAAAGTTTAATTTATAAATTTATTGCTGTTACTATATATGATATATTTTAACAACTATAGATAAATGTCATTTTAGTAAAACGATGTGGAAACAACATATTAGACTCATGTATTAGAAACTATAAAAACAAATAATTTGGCTATAATTTAGAAGGAAACAGATTTTTCAGACAAATATTTACCTTATAAGACAATATTTACCTTATGTAAATATCTGCAACAAAGGTGTAGCTGAAAATAACATTCTGGCTCTGCATTATATCTGTACATAGAAATACAGATAATATCATAACATTGAAATACAGAATATATCATAACATAGAAATACAGATTATGTCATAACAGAAATACAGATTATACCATAACATAGAAATACAGATTATGATTATGTCATAACAGAAATACAGATTATATCAGCATCAAATTTGTACATAACAAATCCCTGGGGTGAAACATGATCCAGCATCAAGTTTGTACATAACAAATCCCTGGGGTGAAACATGATCCAGCATCAAGTTTGTACATAACAAATCCCTGGGTGAAACATGATCCAGCATTTGTATCATAAGATTCTATAAAAAAGAAAAAATACAAATGTTCAACATATTGTTACTGATGCGCCAGAGCAGATGTATAGTACTATAAACATCTTATTGGTATGGAGAGAATCAAGTTTTTACAAAAATGTGCCAGTGCAGGTTAAAAAAATGGATCCATTCTGAGTATTTTATTTAGAGATAAATAGGAAAAAGATAACCAAATCTCTTTTGCAAAAACTGATGACCCAATGACATTTCTACAACTGAATATCATGGGATCAGACATTGTTCTGTCTGGGTATTTTGATTTTATACAGAGCTCTAAAAAAAAAAGATTAAGAAATCTTCCCCAATACAGCAGTTATATTTGGTGTTAAGGGCATTACCTACAGTTGTTTATAGCAACTGTGTACACAAATACCATACTTTTTCAATCTTTTTATATATTTTTCACTTGTTTTCATTATTATGAACCTGATTACCTATTAAGAGTAAGAGATGGTTGATACACTAAAATCAAGCATAGTTTCAATAGTTGATACAGACCGAAGAGTGAGTTGTTCGTTTAGCTGCTATAGCTTTTTCATACTGAGCATAAGTTTCCCTGTCTGAAACCAGGGACTGTAGATAGACGTATATTAAACAAGTCCTGTTGAAACGTAAGAATTAACTTAAAACATTAAATATTACTGACTATATGACTGTATACTACTTTTAGCTCTTCTGGCCATTGGCCAGCATAGCTTATGGGATAGCAAGTTGTCCGTCCGTTCATTAATTTTTTCTTCAACCAACATCTCCTGGAACTGCTGGGTAGAATTGGAAGAAACTTCACAGGAAGCATACTTGCGTGATCCTCTCTCAAATTTGTACAAAACGTCCCTGTACATCAACAAATATGACCATTGTTAATAAAAATAGATAAATCTTTAAACAACTTTCCCAATTGTTTTGAAACTTGTTCAAAAGAATCATCTCATAACCTTGTCTCAGATTTATTAAAGTTTTCCAAACCCATCCATGAATATGGTATCTGTTACTAAAAATAGAACAAATCTTTAAACACCTCCTTTTCATGAACCATTGGCCCACCTGTTCATCTTTGTGAAGATCATCAGGTGAGCGATTCAGGACCATTTTGGCCCGCTTCTTTATTATTATCTTTTTTTTGTTTTGTTTTCTCATAAGAAACATTAACTTCATGGGTTCAAATCTCAGTGGGGCAGATTTTTATGCCCCCGAAAAAAATAATTCAGGGGCATATTATAATCGCACCGTCCGTCTGTCCGGCCGTCCGTCTGTACGTCTGTCCGGATTCTGTCTGTCATTCCGAAGTTTGTGTCCGGACCGTAACTTCACAACCCCTGCAGGGATTTTAAATAACTTGGCACAAGTGATTACCATAACAAGACGATGTGTCCACCGCAAAACCCAGGTCCGTACCTCAAAGGTCAAGGTCACACTTGAAGTTCATAAGTCAAAAACAGGTACGCAATTTCGTGTCCGGACCGTAACTTCACAACCTCTGCAGGGATTTTTAAATAACTTGGCACAAGTGATCACCATAACAAGACGATGTGTCCACCGCAAAACCCAGGTCCGTACCTCAAAGGTCAAGGTCACACTTGAAGTTCATAAGTCAAAAACAGGTACGCAATTTCGTGTCCGGACCGTAACTTCACAATCCCTGCAGGGATTTTTAAATAACTTGACACAAGTGATCACCATAACAAGACGATGTGTCCCCCGCAAAACCCAGGTCCGTACCTCAAAGGTCAAGGTCACACTTGAAGTTCATAGGTCAAAAACAGGTACGCAATTTCGTGTCCGGACCGTAACTTCACAACCCCTGCAGGGATTTTTAAATAACTTAGCACAAGTGATCACCATAACAAGACAATGTGTCCCCCGCAAAACCCAGGTCCGTACCTCAAAGGTCAAGGTCACACTTAAAGTTCATAAGTCAAAAACAGGTACGCAATTTC
Source organism: Cyrtodaria siliqua (assembly GCA_037043455.1). Lineage (NCBI taxonomy): Eukaryota > Metazoa > Mollusca > Bivalvia > Adapedonta > Hiatellidae > Cyrtodaria > Cyrtodaria siliqua. Next base: position 53,496 of record JAWPHD010014830.1, read on the forward strand.
GTGTCCACACCGTAACTTCACAACCCCTGCAGGGATTTTTAAATAACTTGGCACAAGTGATCACCATAACAAGACAATGTGTCCCTCGCTTAACCCAGGTCCGTACCTCAAAGGTCAAGGTCACACTTGAAGTTCATAAGTCAAAAACAGGTACGCAATTTCGTGTCCGGACCGTAACTTCACAACCCCTGCAGGGATTTTTAAATAACTTGGCACAAGTGATCACCATAACAAGACGATGTGTCCCCCGCAAAACCCAGGTCCGTACCTCAAAGGTCAAGGTCACACTTGAAGTTCATAGGTCAAAAACAGGTACGCAATTTCGTGTCCGGACCGTAACTTCACAACCCCTGCAGGAATTTTTAAATAACTTGGCACAAGTGATCACCATAACAAGACGATGTGTCGCGCGCAAAACCCAGGTCCGTACCTCAAAGGTCAAGGTCACACTTGAAGTTTATAGGTCAAAAACAGGTACGCAATTTCGTGTCCGGACCGTAACGTCACAACCCGTGCAAGGACTTTTAAATAATTTGGCACAAGTAATCACCATAACAAGACGATGTGTCCCCAGCAAAATCCAGGGCCGTACCTCAAAGGTCAAGGTCACACTGGAAGTTCATAGGTCAAAAACAGGTACGCAAGTTCGTGTCCGGACTGTAACGTCACAACCCCTGCAGGGATTTTTAAATAACTTGGCACAAGTGATCACCATAACAAGACGATGTGTCACACGCAAAACCCAGATCCGTACATCAAAGGTCAAGGTTACACTTGAAGTTTATAGGTCAAAAACCGGTACGTAATTTCGTGTCCGGACCGTAACGTCGCAACCCCTGCAGGTATTTTTAAATTACTTGGCAGAAGTGATCACCATAACATGATGATGTGTCACGCGCAAAACCCAGGTCCGTACCTCAAAGGTCAAGGTCACACTTGCAGTTCATAGGTGAAAAACAGGTATGCTATTTCGTGTCCGGACCGTAACGTCACAACTCCTGCAGGGATTTTTAAATAACTTGGCACAAGTGATCACCATAACAAGACGATGTGTCGCGCACAAAATCCAGGTCTGTGGCTCCAAGGTCAAGGTCACATTTAGAGGTCAAAGGTCAAATTGTGTCCTGTCAATAACTTTTGCATGCCTGGACGGATTTTCAAATAACTTCGCACAAGTGCTCACCACAACCAAATGAGGTGTCGTGCACAAATCCAGGTCCATGGCTCCAAGGTCAAGGTCATACTTAGAGGTCAAAGGACACTTCGGGGGCATTTATCACTTACATTGATATTTCTTGTTTTTTTTAAAACTTGTTGGTTCTGTTAATCATTATGTATTTTGCTCAAACTTTGATGGCCTCTTTAGCCAGTAGAATGATATTGGCCCTCAATAGAGGCATGGGGCATGTAGAATCCATTTAAATGGAGGAAAAAAAGTATGTAGAACAACAGTTAAAGACAAAGTCTGTATTTTTTTTGCTTCAAAACCCATACGTTTTTAAAAACTTTAGGGTTATAAATGCTTTTTTCTCAAAAACCAGTATGGTGACATATTTTCAAGTTATTTCATTTTCTTGAAGTACACAATATTTTCTAACAATACAGAAGTTTTGAAAAAAATCTATTCATAGGAAATACCTTTTTTCCCTTGAAATGTCTGTTTTTCACACCCAAGTCTGCCATTTTTTCCGATGTTCTTCAGGCAATAAAGGTAATAAAAAAAAATCCCCTTTATTTCAACATATACCAAACATTTGTCTTCATATATAAATTGAATAGGATCATATATTGAGATGAATAAAATTAATATAATTCGATTTGATTTTTGTTATTAAATTTTTTGTTTTTTAGCCAATCTAGTGAATAGCACTAGTGAATCCAGGCTTATAGTTTGGCGATTTCCCTGTCTGTCCATCCATCCGTCTACGCGTTTTGACATTTTGGTTAAAGTTTTTTTTCTTCTTCATTTCTCAAAAACGAATTGTTGGAAAGCTTTGAAACTTGGCACCATGTTCATTAGCATTTCACAATGTTATATGACAAGAACCATGTTTTAGTTCAACCTGGAGTTCGCACCACCTGTTTGCATAATTTAGGTTGTACTGAAATTATAGCAAATTTGTCAAAAATCGAATATATGTCATATATATCTTAAGATATCTCAGAAACCAATTTGGTGACCTATTATTTTTGAAGCTGAAATATGTTTAGGGTAGACAGTTCTAGCTATGTACCAACTCTTTAAAAACTCTAAAAAAAATAAATAAACACTGTAGGAAATGTCCTTAAGTGTCTTATTAATGTGGAAAGTAAAATGTCGGTATTTATGAATGAGTCAATATTATTGATGAGAAGAATGAAGTTAGTCCCTGGGGTAAAACAATTCACATTTATTAAAGTAGGTACCCCGCCAACAATATGAAAATTTCACAACTGTAAATCGTTTCTAAGCTTACTAACCATAAGGTATATATTATGTAACTGAAATTTGTTGGAAATCGGAATGCTAAAACTATAACATAACCACCTCAATCGGCCAGGCAAAAAATTGCCAATCATGCTTCGAATTATGAGTTACCAACTCTAAATTCATTTTACGCATACTCAGTTGCAGTTATTTTAGGTATCCTTTACTAAATATTAATATATAACCTCAACACATGGACAGAGTTTGAAAGAAAATGTGTTGTAAAAATTACCTGTTGTTGGCGGAAGAGTTTGTGTTGTTTGCAATTATTCTATAGCCTTAACAAAAGATTGCATCAATATATGTGTTGCACTTTGGCTTTATAACAAACCATTTAACATGTAATCTCCAGAATATCATTTCTAGTAACAAAAGTTATGTATGCAATGCCAATATGAAACATGAATTGAATTAACCAGTGTAGATAATCAAACATATTCTGATATTGCTTTTCAGTTTTGTTATTACTTATTCAGGCCATCAGACTTAAAACCAACAGTTTAACATCCAAAGGATATTGCCATTGAAGCAAGTCACATCAGTTTAAATTTATGGTAAAACTTGAAACAAACATTTTTGATTTTTTAAAATTAAATGCTCAAATGTAGGAATGTAAGATGTTAGTGTCTGCTTGTCTTAATACTATACTACTCAAACTTTGCTAAGCATCACTTTTTTGCTGTCTAAATTTCTTGCTAAAATAAATAGCATTAATTCTATTTTACATGAAATTATTTAGGGCAGTGTATGGTCATGTGATCTCATGGCTTGATTCAAATTGTGGAATTGTTGAAGTATCAATGAAATTAATATCGTTATTGTGAATTAATTTCTAATAAAATTATATGGAAGAATAAAAGTGATCCTTAGCACATTTTGAGTAGTATATATATCTTCTGATATTTTTATAGAGGTTTGAGTTATTTATATTTTGGACTGTTTGTTGTGCTCTTGAAGTGCTTTTTATTTCAAATAAAATTCATTGGATGGTTAGAAGTATTGTGGTTTATTCTTTTTTTTTTGTTATCAGATTTTGTTTAGCTCGACTATTCAAAGAATAGGTAGAGATATTGTACTTTCCTATATTGGTCTGCATCATCTTGTGATCCTGTAGAGATCTATACGCTTGTATCTCTACAACTAATGAAACTTCTCAGATATGTGTGCCATAGAGGACTACAGTCATGATTTAGCGTGAGAAAGGGTCTGAGTTTAATGAAATTGGATTTACTGGTTCAGTTACTCTGGGATGAATTTATTATCTGCCATTATCTCAGTCAAAATTTAATGGTTAATCATCATTATGGTCTCACAACACTGGAATGTACTTTTACATGCCCGTTTGAAAAATGGGACGTATTATATGGTATGGGGTTGTCTGTCCATCAGTATTATATGGTATGGGGTTGTCTGTCCATCAGTAAACAATTATGCATTTTATGCTATAACTTCGAAAAACCACCCTCATGGGGTCAGTAGGTCAAAGGTTAAGGTTACCATGACCTATGGCACCCGCCAACATGAAACTTCATACATTCATTGCACTTATGAGAAAAGAAACTATTGTTTTTGGGGTCAGTAGGTCAAGGTCATCATGACCTCATATAGCAAAGGAGTATAACGCCATGAATTTTTATTATGCATTGCCCTTGGTGAGGGTAGTAATCCTGTAGCTTTTGGGGTTAGTAGGTCAAAGGTTATGGCATTCCACACAATAATTTTGGAAGTATAACACCCACACTCATTAAACTACATTGCTCTTGGTGAGAAGAGGTAGCCTGTTGCTTTTAGGGTCAATAAGGTCACATTGACCTGACAATGACCCATTCCTAAGAAACGCTTTTCCCACTGTTATGTTAACTATTAGATATATGTCACGGTCCATATATATCAGATCGGTAGGTAGATTAATGTAGCATTGTCGACGGTTAGCTCAGTCTGTAGAGCAATTGAACGGTAGGCCAAAGGTCCAGAATTCGAGCACCGGTGCAGCTACACATTTTTCTAGCCCTGTGACACATACAATCCTAAAGGCACACACGGCAAATTTGATTTGTGTAAAACTAGCAGCGTCATTAAGTTTTGCCTCGTTAAGACGACAGAGCCTTCATTTTTCATCCGATCTTTACCAAACTTTATCAGATTGTTAATATCAATGAAAGCTCAGACAAGTTCGAAAACCAGCCAGATCGGACAAGCAACAGCAGAGTTATGGCCCTTGATTTAGTTAAAAATGCTATATTTTGTCTCGTTAAGACGATAGGGCCTTCATTTTTAGCTCTACTGGCCAAGGGTCAGCAGAACTTATGGGATGACGATTTGTCCGTCGTCTGTCCGTTAACTTTTACCTCGTTAAGACGATAGAGCCTTAATTTTTCATGCGATCTTTACGAAACTTTAACAGATTGTTAATATCAAATTCGAAAAACAACCAGATCGGATCAGAAACAGCACAGTTATGGCCCTTGATTTAGTTAAAAATGCTATAATTTGCCTCGTTAAGACGATAGGGCCTTCATTTTTCATCTGATCCTTACCAGCATTACCAGATTGTTAATATCAATGAAAGCTCGGAGACAGTCGAATCCCAGCCAGATCGGACCAGTAACAGCGGAGTTCCAAGCCAGCAAGACCACATCGGGCCGACGTCGGACCGACATTATATACAACATCAGCCCAATGACAATAAACAACATCGGGCCGCGTCAATTTTGCAAAGAGGCGCTATGTCGGCCCTACATCGGTTCATATGTCGGCCTGACATTGTCGGCCTGATGTCAGGCCTACCTCAAAATATTATAAAAAAAAATAACAATTATTTGCAATTATTAGCTTGACTATTCGAAGAATAAGAGCGCTTATGTAATCACC